>PRKT01001395.1:78618-89840 GCA_003671525.1 Saccostrea glomerata | reverse complement strand
ATCATGCACCTGGACACGATTTAGTTCTGTTAGTTGTCTCAGTCCACGTTTAAGGCCTTTTAGCTCCAAATGGGTAGATCCTCTCACCTCGTCACTCTACAAATAGACAAAGGCAATTAGATTATCTTAAAGAAAATATTCATTAAAAATGACATTTCAATTTCTATATCATATTTACCTGGACCAACTGTACATCAATGATGTTATAAGTTTCAAGGTTAATCAGTGATCCCATCACCTCCAAGAACAACATGAGATTTTTCATTAAAAAAAACTGAAATACAACGATGCGAAAGAGTGATATGTAAACGTAAACTTACCTATTACATCTTTTGAACAGGATCAACACGCAGGAAGAAGGAAGGCGTGTGTCATCCGAAGTCATGTCGAGAAGGAGCCTCTTCCTAGTGGAAAGAAGCCAAAAAGATCCCTCCCTTATAACCCATATTCAAAATCAGCGTTTGTGTGGTCTGATGATGATGATTTTCAGTTGTGACGTTACAATGTGGTTCAACTTTCATAATGGCTGCCCTCCATGAAACGTTATATTTTGTTATGATTTGTTGTTTATTAAATTTCTGTTAAAAGATTGAAAAATGTTTTTATTTTCTTTTTCAAAGGACAGTTTGTTTGAAATATTGTACTTTAAATGTATTTCAAATGTTCAGTTTACTTGGATTTAGTCCGATTAAAAAAGGATTTCTTAGTAAAAAAAATTTAGGCGTCTTACTTCTTGAGAACCATGACACCGGAAGAGACAGCAAATGTGCATGATCTTGTGAACTTGAATCTGATTGGTCAACACAATCTTTCATAAACCAATGACAGAAAATGATAGCTAGGTACCGTTAGGGTATCGGGTTTTACTAAAACCCGACATTACAAGTTTTATACTACGTTTTATACGTATAAATATTGTTGATTTTACATATTGTGTGTATACTTACGGAATAAAAGCATATAATACATATGAGAAAAAAGTGTTGTAGCAATAAAAAATATATTTTAAGAAATAATACGATAAATACACAAGCGAAGACGAAGAATAACATTTTGCATCATAAGATCATTGTACATGTATACATCAGTGAAATACATGTTCACAGATTAATTTGACGTTAACGTCAAACTTATTTGCTTCGCGAAGCAAATAACAGGATAATGCCATATAACAAACATTAAAGTATAGGAGGATATTCATGAATATTTTAGAACCACTCATGACAATGGTGCTCCGATAATTCCATTATAATTTTCATACGAATTTACATTGTACGGTTTGATATTGAGCTCTACTAGCGATCAATTAAAATTAATTTGTTCCTACATTGGCTCCTGTCGAGATTTCACTACTTCTTCTGCTCAACTGTCTATTAAAGTTGACCACATAGGAGCAACTGTCTAAGCAAATTTACAAGGATGTCAAAGACATCAGAGGGGGGATTAGATACCAAGGAAGAGTGAGCATCCCTTTTTGGCCTGTCATGTTCGGGTATTAGATGATAAATCCATCGAGTTTTCAATGTGTAAAGATTGCCTAGTAATCTTTTTTACGCTTATGTAAGCATTTGAACACTGAGTGTCATTGCCTTTGCTGTATTATTAATATTAAATTTTGGAAATATGATCAAAGTTAATTTCACAATTTTGTATTTTGTTTTATACTGTAATTGAATTCTGAAATTGTATAGTACTTATATGTAGATTTATATGATTTTGAAAAAAATGATTGCTGGTTAATCTTCACAGTGTCATCAGACAATGTCACAACCTTAGGACAATATAATTCTGACCAGCTTTGACAGCTTTGGTGGTGTTTTGCAAGTATGAGCAAGGCCTTTACTGTTCTGTTGGCAGTGTCTAAAAACAAACTGCGTGCCGTTAGCAAACCGTCTCATCTGTATGTTTTTCAGAACGTGAAGTGTCATTTTAGGGGTCCCTTTAAAATAAATATAAGAATTTAATTGACGTTATTTTGAATATTGCATTTTTCTGTGAGAAGTGATTTTTTTTTGACTTTTATTGTAACACATTGTATTAAATCTTTTTATTGTGTTGGCACTGTTCTTGGTGTAAATCGGGAGTTGATTCAAACATGTTTAATTATAGGGGCTTACAGTACTTTACCTGCAACACGGATCCCGTATTTCCCACGCTCCGTCGAGATATAATTACTACGCCGTATTTGGACAGGTGAGACAGGTAAACCGCGTTCCCTCTGTGGGAATTTAATCACCTACCTGTCCCCGTCGCGGTAAAATCATTTTTGTCAGATTCCCAGACTATGTTTACAAATGCTCGGAAAATTATCGTAAATTCAGGTTTTAATATATGAATTCCAACACTTAGTGACTGTAATAAAAAATTGTTTAAATTTTACAAAATCACTCAACATGACCTTATAAGTACTAATGTGTCAAAAAAGAGGCCCATGGGCCAAATTACTCATCTGAGAAACTTGTGAAGGGGGGAGGGTTCAAGATTTCAATAATTTATTTTTTATTTAGAATTAACAATACCCTAGGATGCTTCAACATAAGTTGCAGCTTTTCAGGCCCAGTGGTTCTAGAGAAGTTATTTGTTTTTTTATAAAAAAAAAAAAATGGATACCCTGTTGTGGCTCATCCGAGGGGGTCATGATTTGAACAATTTAGAATTACAGTAACCTCGGTATGCTTCAACATGTTTCAGCTTTTCTGGCCCTGTATTTCATATGGAGATTTTTTTAATGACCCCCCCCCCCCTATTTTTGAATTTTTTTTATTATCTCCCTTGTAAGGGGACCTGACCCTTGATTTCAAATAATTTAAAATTCCCTTTACACAACGATGCATTGTTCCAAGTCTGGTTAAAATTGGCCCTGCTGTTCTTCAGAAAAAGTTGAAAACGTGAAAAGTTCACAGACAATGGGTGATCAGAAAAGGTCACTTAAAACTTTCAGCTCAGGTTAGCTAAGAAAAAGCGACACACACAAAGCAAATCAATAATTTATATCATACATATAAATTCTGCAAATTCTTATATTTCAGGTCTTCCAGTGTGGCAAGTTTGAATCGAAGACATCCCCCCACTCAAACTGTGAATGAGATTCTACTTTGTCCAACTAAAAGAACCGTCTCGGTGAAGGGGATCCTGAAAAGAGTAAGTTAATAAATTGATTTCAAACTTATGCTTTTAATTCAAAGACCATAAAGTTTACTTTTGTCAGTTCACTACAAAATACAGATCTAACAGATATAACATTTGAGCAGTAAAAATGACAGCATTTTTTTTTCATTTACATAAAATTGATAAGGAAATTGTAAGCATTTGCATTATAGAAAATTGAGAAAGGTGCCCCCCCCCCCCCCCCCCCCCATATAAACAAACACACTTAAGAAAGGCATCATAAAAAAATCACATCATAAAAATGTTTGATATAAATGTAAGATTTAAATTAAATATGATATTCTTTGTTTCACCGTTGTATATAGCTGCAGATCTGTAGAGTTTTGGTTTTATATATTTTTGTTTGATCTTTATGGTCAAAGACAAATACATAAAACCATAACACTACAGATCTGCAGCTACTTTGCATAGTGAAAATGACACTGGAATAAAATCTCACTTTAAATTATGTCTTTCATTAATATTTTCAGGCTTCTGACATCATTGAATCCCCGAACTCAAAACGACGGGAGCTGCTGATAGAATCGCTGGAGGGATCCAGTTTCACATGTAAACTCTGGGGGAGAGCGTGGATTTAGCCCTCCTTCCCACAGACTCTGTCCTGACAGCGAATTGCGTGGAGGTCTCGTCGTGGAAATGCTCAATCTCCCTCAATTCATCCGTGCTGACCACTCTGAATGTATGTATATTGTTAAAATTAATTTTCATTTATAGCAGTCAGTATAGTTGTACATGAACTCGCAACTTGTAAATGGTAAATAATGATTTCTAATTCAATAAATTAACACAAGTTATGCCCTTTTGTACAACTATTGGAGTGTAACAACAAGTATTGTTTTTTTTTTAAAAATTTTTTAAAAATTGTTTTGAGATAAAATTATCACTTTTGAAAATGTGCATATTAAAATGCATTACGGGCTGAAGACCTTAAAAAAATGATGATCCGAATGACAATTTATAAAAATACCGAAGTTTATCGAAAGCTTAAACATCCTACGGTTTTGACAGTTAAGAAACGGCTGATTGGTAACTGAATGATCACGGGAAAGGGTCTTTTCAGTGACTCTTTAGTCGACTGAATGGTGGCCACTGGGTTCTCATCCTGTGTAAGCTATACATGTATGGGGGAACAGGAAGATCTTATTTAGAGAGCAAGATACTAGTATATAATTATTAATTTTGATCTCGAGGAGCCTGTCAGTCTTAGCAGCGACAGAGTTAAAGAGTAGATTTGGTTAACCGGGCTCGAAAAAAATATCTTTTTTCACACTTCAGGAGATAATATCAGTTTTACTCGAGAAAAGAAAACTCCGTGAACACGATGCTTATAAAATGATATATCTGCGATCTAAAAAATCCCACACCGAAAGGTTAATCGAACTCAACGCAAGAACACTGCAAAATCAAATAACGCAGGGGAATCGGTTCTGTAAACCTCCAACAATCGTTTTGTCAAAAAAAGACCCGCACTTTAAAAATGAAACTGGGAATGACTAGGAAAAACCCCGATCGGACACTTGTATATTTGTGTCTGGACTCAATCGAAGTTTTGTGGGTGTAAAGTTTTTGTCGTGTCCATCTGTCTGTCTCTGTCCGCTAAAATTCTAACTTTGCCCATAACCTTCAATTTAGTGCAGCTATTTGTTTCATATTTCACTTGTGTATTTCTTTGGGTACCACCAAATTTGACAGTGGACTTTGACCCGCTTTTACATGAATATTTCAAAACGTTTACCTTAGCCATATCTTTGAACATTAGATTCCAAGACATTTATACTTCACATATTTAATCTTTGTTAAAAGACCTTTCAATGGATACCAACAACCTTGACTCTATGACCTTGACTTATACATTTTCGTATTTGTGAAAAAATACTTTAACCTTAGCAATAACGTTTGAACAGTAAGGGATATGGCCTTCATACTTCATTATTCAGTGTTTGAAATAACCGTCCGCCCGACCGCCCGAGACGCATAACTTTCGGCGCGGACGTACAAGTTTGTTTATACGCGCACCCGACTGGACGTGCTAATTTTTTAGCTAAGTATATTTAATATCGGGATCGGGGTTTTAAATGACTTCATCCTAATTACGCTGTCGCTTTACTGGTAGATTCGATATTCAAAAGTCAGACAAGCGTCTTATTTACGTTGAATAAGCGACAGCATGTTACGAAATTATTTAGGGCTACCAGCCCTTAAAAGAAAGACTGAAGACAACAAAACAAGCAAAGAAAAAAACAAAGTCTATGATGAAACAAAACGAAAACGAAAAATCGTCCCCTCCTGGAAACAGGAATTTGATTGGATTGATGCCATGATAACAAAAACATTATTTCATGTGATCACGGACATAAAAATTGATTAAAAAACAAAAAAAATCTCCCTACATCAGGTCAATAAAATTTTTGCAGGAGGGAGGCAATTATAAGGAAACAATATGAAATTTTATTTTGGCCTCACATGAGCTTTCCACTTAGGTGAACTAAAACGCTAACTTAGAGCATACCAAAATAACCCAATATCTTGTATTTTTTCAGGGGTGACAGCTTCAGGCCATCTTATAGCAAGCTTGGTGAATTGACAGCTATTTTTCCAAGGATACCCCATTTAGCACTAACTGCCACTACAACCCAAAAGTGCATTGAACAACTATGTGAAATTTTACAGCTAAGAGATGTGAAACTGGTTACCAGCAATCCAGATAGACCAAATATTTATTACGAGATAAGAACAAGACTCCAAAATGTGAAAAAATATGACAAGTATGATGACTTAATCAAACCTCTTTGTTCTGAACTGAAAAGTTTAAAAAGTGCATTTCCTGTCACAATATGGTATATGGATAGCCTCGAGTCCCTGGCATACTGCTTCCAGTTTGCGGAGGAATTCCTGGGTGAAGACGCTTATGAACCAGTGGTAAAGGTACCTGAAAACCGCATATTCGCTATGTTCCACAAAGACTACACTACGAGGATGAAGACTCATATTATTACTGAACTTAGGAAATCTGAACCTAAAATTCGACTGACAGGGTTCGACACTAACATTTTTAGGCTTTGGTCCGGCCGGACTAGTGCTTCTTTACTTTTACTAGTCCGCGGGCAATTTTATTAGTCCGTCAAAAATAAAAATAATTAAATAGAATTAATGTTGCAATGTACTTTTATAATTTTTCCAAATAAACAAAGCATTTACATGAAATGTTTATACGAAGAATTCGTTGAAACCGTGCAATCAGGATCTCATTTGTTTTTCCCTATACATGGTTACATCATCTAAACATCCGACATCTTTCTTTTTGTGTCATACTAAATAATGCTAAAATGTTTAATTTCATTCCAAGGAGTCCTTATATTAAGCGCCGAATTGAGTCAGAATTACCAAACTTCCCGCCAAGAAGCTACAAAGTTAAAAATAATTACGGGGTTTTCCAGTGAAAGTTGTCGAAAATTTGAACATCGGTTAATTCTTTTTTTTCCCCAGAAAACTTTATTAGTCCGTTCGGACTAATTAGCTACAATTTTTATTAGTCCGAATGAAAATGTGTTAGTCTGAGACTAACGGACTAACGTTAATGTCGAGCCCTGACTGATATTAGCAACAGTTGCTATTGGCATGGGCCTAAATGCACCAGGGGTCAGCCATATCATACATTTTAGACCTCCAACTTCATTAGAGAAGTACATGCAGGAATCAGGGAGAGCAGGAAGAGGTGGGCAGCAGAGCAGAGCAACGCTATACTTTAACAACAGTGCCAACCGACCAGGAATGACTGAGGACATGAGACACTATTGCAAGAGTGATGACTTGTGCTTACGATTATTATTGGTGAAACATTTTGGCTTTTCAGAGACCTTGTTTGAAGGGGACAAGAACAACTGTTGTTATAGTTGTAGAATTGATGAATAGTTATTCATCCATGTCGTTGGATACTATACAATTATGGACTTCAGTGTAGGTCGATATGTAGTTATAAGGACTCATGGCATTAAAGACACAGAAAGTGATAGCGACTGATCCTACAAGGTCGCTATCATTTTCTGTGTCTGAGGTCAATATCAATTGCCTTGAGTCCTTATAACCACATATCGACCATCACTGAGGTCCATAATAGTTATATTATATGATCACCCAAATTGAATGCACAGACACAGTCCTAACTGAACAGAATTGGCTGTAATTACGTCACAATGGTTAAATTTACGCTTCTTATATTAAGACGTCACGAACTGACATGACTTTAGTGCGTGCAGCTTGTCATGTGATATTATTTTCCGTGGATGGCATCTATATCAGAAAAGGATGGAATATCAGGTGACGTACTTTCAGCCAATGAAAACTAAGAAAATAATCTTCATGTATAATATTGTGTATTTTTGAATCAATATTCTGAAGTGAATACAGCACCTATTAACTAAACTTACAAGTACAACATTGCTGTCAATTCTGAGAATATGTATTGTTTTTTGTAACACAGTGAAGTTAACTATTTTGAGGATTTACTTTGTATTTTTTATCTACTTATAGATAACAAGTTTTCAAATGAATTCTCTGAATTAGCTTGTTTTTTTTATTGTAGAAGAAATAACGCCACAAGTAATGCAGCACATTATAGACGCACCGCAACACCGGAGGTGCCATCATCCCAACCACTTGATGAGGAATTAGAGGCGATTGACGAACTTATAAATTGCATACAAGCAGATTTGGCAAAGACGACTTTCCTCATAACATATGTTAAAGATTATGGGAGAAAAAACGTCTTTTTCTATGTAAAATTTGGTTGGCCATTTTGGCCCCGCCCTACCCTGGGGGGTCATGATTTGAACAAACTTGAATCTACACTACCTGAAGGTGCTTACTGATAAATATCATCAGTTATGGCTTTGCTATTCTTGAGAAGAAGATTTTTGAAGAATTTTCCTATAATTTTCTATGTAAAACTGTGGTTGGCCATTTTGCCCCGCCCTACCCTGGGGGGTCATGATTTGAACAAACTTGAATCTACACCACCTGAGGATGTTTCCACAAAAGTTTCATCTTTCTTGGCACAGTGGTTCCTGAGAATAAGATTTTTAAAACATACCACCAAATTTTCATTAATTCCAAATTATCTCCCCTTGATTGAGGGCGTGGCCTCTTCATTTCAACAAACTTGAATCCCCTTCACCCAAGGATGCGCTGTGGCAAGTTTGGTTGAAATTGGCCCACCGGTTCTTGAGAAGAAGTCGAAAATGTGAAAAGTTTACAGACGAACAGACAGACGGACGACGGACAAAATGTGATCAGAAAAGCTCACTTGAGGTTTCAGCTCAGGTGAGCTAAAATGTAAAATACAGAAAAAGATGTACACGAAGGATATGAAAATAACGAACAGTATTCAATCTCAACGTCCATTAAACATATATACAAAATAAGAGCAGAACAAAAACGGACCTCTGAAACATCAGAGGTGGGATCAGGTGCCATGGAGGAGTGACCATCCCCTGTCGACCGGTCACACCCGCCGTGTGATCGTTGTCATAATCAGGAAATAACGGAAAAAATCTGTGGTCAATTCAGTGTATAATAATGGACTAAAAATTGGTATGAAAAACGTGAGTCAGCATTTCATTCAATGATAAATTGTATTTGCTGACAAAGTCATTGTATCGACCATAGAATTTACGAAATGATGACTTTAAGCGAGACTGTTGATATTCTTGTTTCATCAACGTGCTTGTCAATAATTTACCTCGTTTATGAAATTGTTCATAAATAGAGCATGCTCTTGCGTATCGAATCAAATGTGATATAAATATTCCGTATGCAGGTGATAAAGGTATATTGCTGCATAAGTAAGGGAAGTTGACGATAAAAAAGTTAAAGTCATCACGTTTATCATATAGATTGGTTGTTAGATTACCATAAGTGTCTTTTTCAAGTAAAATATCCAAGTATGAAGCTGAAGTGTGGGACTCGGTAGTATCTTTTATCTCAAGCTCACCAGGATATATCGTATCGACGTAGGAATGGAAATTATCATTATTAATTGACAATACGTCGTCGATATATATAAATGTCGAGTTGAAGGCCACAGCAAGTGTTTTCTTCTTTTCACGTAAAAGATTTTGCAAAAATGTATAAGCTTCTACTTACTAAAGCTTTGCTGGTGAATGGAAACATGTCATTCTAAAACGGTAAAGAGCTAGATTCCAATTTATAGCAAGGCTTTAAGTTATCTTATCTGATATGACCTTGCTGTTGACCTTTTATTTCAGGTTGATGACCTTGAGGTTGAAATGGAAGTCTCAAGGCTAGCTGCTATTGAATGGTATGACCTTGACATAATGTGAATGTTATTACCTTGGCCTAATATGTATGAAACGCTTTGACTATTGAATGTTTTGATTTTGATCTATTTTTGTTATCTGTTTTCGTCCGTCGTCCGTAATGTATTATCATTTAAACATTTTCAACTTCTTCTCTGCAACCACTGTACCAATTTTAACCAAATTTGGTGAAAGGGAACAAAAATGTATAATTTCATGATCCCTGCCCCCCTGAGGCCTGACGGGTGGGGCCAAAACAACTAAAATTAATGCAATCTTTAAAAATCTTCTTCTTTACTCCTGGACAACAAACAGTCAAATTATTTGCATGATTGTTATCAGCATTGAGTCCACTACCAAAATTGTGAAATTCAGGGCCCTGGGGTCAGGGGTTCTAGTGCTAAGTTAAATAATTATATAGAGAAAATGCATTATTCCTTTGATAATCTTCTTCACTGCCCCTGGGTAATAAATAAACCAACTTAGTACAAAGTTATGGTGAGCAAGAGTGCCTCTACCAAAATTGTAAATTTTAAGGCCCCAGGGTCATGGGTTCTGGTGTTAAGGTGGGGCACTATTGATTATATATATTGCATACATGTAGTTGTAATGAGTGCCTCCACAAATATTGTGAATTTTATGGCCCCAAGGTCAAGGGTTCTTGTGTGTTAGGGAGGTTGATTGAATTGTTTGAAAATCTTCTTCTCTGCTCTTAGGTATTAAATAAACTTATTAAATGCATAGTTATGATGAGCAAGAGTGCTTTTACCAAAATTGTGAATTTTATGGTCTCAGGGTCAGGGGTTCTGGTGTTAGGGCGGGGCTCTATAGATTATATAGTAAAAATACATGATGTGTTTGAAAATCTTCTTCTCTGCTCCTTGGTATTAAGGGGATGAAAGATGTATGATCACGTGACTCAGTTAATTTACGTCATAATCTCTGATAAAATATGTACAAAACCAGATTAAAACCACAGTATTTGTAAAAAAAAATTACTGTTTGTTTGAGTTCACTATCTTGTATAAAAATAACTAAAAACATTCAAACTTTCTTGCAAATAGTTTCAAATTACGGAATAGATTGATCCACTCTTCTGTTTCCCTACACTGCGCGTCCAACGAGTCGCTGACGTCATAGTAGATCTTAGTACAGTAAGATTATACAAGGTAAAACATGGGTAGTATACTATCATTAAAAAACGGGTCATGATCAGTACATGGTGGGATATTTTATGAATTACAGAACACAAAAAAATATTTTTACATGGTTATTGACGGAAATATATTGTAGTTATGTATAACTTAGCTTATTTCGCAAATAAGTGACGTCATAGTAGGGTTTTCCCGTACTCGAGAAATGTAAACATGAAACGTTTTTCTCATGATCATGACACGTTTAACTTTGCCCCGTGCAATATTGAGCTCAGCTTCACCAATCGATATTTTTACAGTTAATCAATACAATGACGACCTTGAACTTCGACGTAAATTTTCAAATATTAAATGATAGGATTTTTTGCAAATTAATTTTTTATGCTATAACTTGTCTTAAAAAAGTCGTAAATTTCCGTCTCCAGATGTGATGTTACAAAAGAATCTTGCTTTTTCGAATTTTTAACCCTATTCATACTCTCAAATATTTTAAAAGACACATTTCCACTGGTATATTTTTTATCTATGGTGAAAAATTTCAATTATCGACCGAGTAATGGACCCAGAAACACGGAGAATAAAAACT
>PRKT01001395.1:16600-77948 GCA_003671525.1 Saccostrea glomerata | reverse complement strand
GGGGGGGGGGGGGGGGGCTCTATTGATAATATAATGAAAACACATGAATTGTTTGAAAACCCTCTTCTCTGTCCCTGGGTATTAAATAGGCATATAGTTATGATAAGCAAGAATTCCTTTTCTAAAATTATGAATTTAATGACCCCTTGCAGAGTCAGTGTTTTGGTGTGACGGCGGGGCTCTATTGATTATATAATGAAAATACATTAAATCTTTGAAAATTTTCTTCTCTGTCTCTGGGTATGAAGCAGATGAACTACCTATAGTTACGATAATTTGTAGACTCAAGTGAAATTTTTTTAAGACACTCGCAACACGGGTTTTCTGGTATTTCTTAGCTGTCGTTTGAATTTCACTCGCTTAACAAACTTTTTAATCTACTTGCATCTGGATCGATTTTGCACACCGGATCGACATGACCAGGGACGTTCAAGCACATGGAAAAAGAAACTGGGCGGTGTTCCTGAGACCAGATCGATTTTTCAGTTGCAGGGGGTACATTGTCTGTTTGTAACATCGCTTCGAAATCGTACGTGATAAAGAATGGGTAAAGACGCAGATAGTGGTCAACCCGAATGTCTAGGTATTCAAGTGTTTGAAATATATGATGAAGTCGCGCGTAATATCCACCAGGAAAGATTAATTAAGTTACTCATTGGTGAATCCAATGTTCACATTTATTATGACTGGTAAGTACTGTAAATATACAAGTTTGTTTTAATTTCTTTTTTGTCTTCAGCATTTGCCCTGAAAGCCTTTACCATGGATGGGAAAACTGCCATCGCAATACTTAATACCAAGATTGGGACTATAGTTCGGGCTCATAAAAAAAAATCAAAAAGACAATACTTGTGCTTAGATGACATTTCAGTCAATTAACCAATACTATATAATCCCTATTAAACGCTCCTGCACCTATAAACTCCCCTAGGTTTCTTTCAATTGTCAGGACCCCCCCCCCCCCCAGTGATTAAAATCATCTAGAATCTTCTTAAAAGTGTAAAACTTGCAAGGGGTGACATAACACTCCAGGGCTTTCCTGTCACCTAGGAGCAAATATTCTGGTATAGTCGCCCAAGAAGCCATGTGGTATATGTTAAATGACATTTAAAAAAAAAAAGATATGTTTGTAAAACACTATGCTACCGTCGGCAATAAAGTTAAAAAGCATATTTTTAGCATATAGGTTACAGTCAAGGTCACAAGGTCATTGATCGTGGTGTCATTTAAACAAACTTAATTAGTGGAGTATGCATGCAAAATATAAAGTCTCTATCTTTCATTGTTCAAAAGTTATGGTGATGTTAAAAAAATGCTATTTTTAGCATATAGGACTCGGTCAAGGTTCCAAGGTCATTGATCTTGGTGTCATTTGAACAAGCTTAATTAGTGGAGTTTGCATGCAAAATATGAAGTCTCTATCTTTCATTGTTCAAAAGTTATGGTGATGTTAAAAAAAGTTATTTTTAGCATATATAAAACTCATGCACTCTAATAATCCTAGAAAAAAAATCTGTTGTCATGTAAACATTACATGTAAGTCATGACCTGACTCGACAATTTCTAACAAAAAGCAATCATATCCTTTAATCCAGCAGTAAATGGCATTTTTGATTCCGCCATCGGTATTTTAAACCGTATCTTTAAGCCAAGGAACTCGCCATCTGAAAAAATCCAGTCTGTCCCTTCTGAGGGATTGGTACATGGACACCAAATCATTTCGTCCTCCTTCAACCCCAAGGAACAACTACATGTATTCTAGATATTACACACGAGTCTGATTTTCCTCCACTGCCAACAACATCCAGGCACATTCAATCCAGCACACCGCTGTTAAGTAAGATAAGAGAATACTCAAGCTCGTCTGACCTTGTCAGAGACGATGAGAATCAACCAAAGGTAAACTTTGACTTGTTGGACTCCAGATCCTCTCTTAAGAGCTTCTTCCAGGTCATGAAATGAAGCCAGACTTCAAACTGATTGACAGTGACTCGGCATTGCAGCGTCTTCTTCCAGACACCAATTCTACTGTTAGAAACAACGAGACTATATCCAGAACAGTCACCAGTGAGATGGAGAATTCAGAAAGCGGCCCTCAAATTCTCTAAATGGGAAGTTTACCGATTTTGAAGATTCTTTGAAAATTGTTTCTGAAGCAACAATTGGGGAAAATCTGAAAATCTCTCTAAAAACCTGTTCAAAAGCCAACTTCGGATGGATTCTAGCACAGCAAATATACAAAAGGGAGGAATTGGTGGGCAGGAATGTGTTTGGCAACAGGAATAACATTCTTCCCAATTCCTCCACGACGTCGCCATGCCCTTGAACATGCAGCAGCTGAAGTATGGAATGTGCAGCCAAAATATGAAGGAGGCAGTGAATGGAATTGACACGGGGCTTATAAGTCTAAGAAGTCGATTGCCGTTCACTCCACAGGACCCTAACATTCAATTGTAATGTCCATTTGAAGTTGTGTAAAGAAGAAGGTATGGTTTCCAAACAAACTTTGCCCTGTGATTTTCTAAAAAAAAAATAAACTGATGTAAAAGTTGAAAACTCATATATTTTAAGGAGGAATGCCACACCAACTTTTTATTTTATAGATCTCTGAGTCAACCTTTTTAAACAATGGTTTCAGCATTGAAAGGCCGACATTAGCTCTTAATTATTTTATATGAATTTTTTTGTATTTTTTCAAAGAAAACGAAAAAAGTTAATTACATCCAAATTAGGTGCTTCCTTGTAAAATTTTTGCTGTAAATGAATGCATCACATGAATACCTAATAAAATATGTAAAGAAAGTCTGATTAGACTTTTAAATTTTGTTTATAAAAAAATATTTATGAAAATAAAACATATAATTTGTGAATATTTTTTAAACTTGTGGTTAAAATCTTCTTAAAACTAGCTACAACTGTGGAGAACGTGTTCATTAATCATATTTATAAAAGAAATTGAAACGAAGTAGCCAAATTTTAGAAAAAAGTTTTCTTTTTTATTTTGGCCAATCCCGATCATAATTAAACCGATCCCGACCATAATTGTACAATTATTGGAAATAAATAAAATTTTCCTAAGAACACTAGCCTGATTAGGTGTTATGAAGGTTAAAACATTATAGAACCTGGCAATAAAATAGATTTATTCATTGTAAATACATGAAGAGGCGATAAATTAGCATTTTATTCATTTTGTGTTATTTTTGATCGGGATCAGTTTAATTTTGATCGGGTTAGGTCCAAATATTAAAAAAATTAATTTCTCTAAAAATTTCTCAATTTCGTTTCAATTTCTTTTAAAAATATGATTGACAAACATGTTGTCCTTAGTTGTGACTTGTTTTATTGTGTTTTTAACCATAGGTTTAGAAAATATTTACAAATAATGTGTTTTATTTTCATAAATAATTTTTTATAAAAAAAATCAAAAAGTCTAACCAGACTTTCTTTTCATATTTTATTAGGTATTCATGTGATGCATTCATTTACAGCAAAATTTTTACAAGAAAGCATCTAATTTGGATGTAAATAATTTTTTTCATTTTCTTTGAAAAAATACAAAAAAATTCATATAAAATAATTAAGAGCTTATATCGGCCTTTCAATGCTGAAACCATTGTTTAGAAAGGATGACTCATAGATCCATAAAATAAAAAAATTGGTGTGGCATTCTACCTTAAGTAATTGAAATTCAATGCAGAAAAATCATACAAGTCATTTTCTTCTCACATGTGTTTTTAACTGCTAATTATGACGTCATAAAAGTGCATTTTCCCGTATTTTCTTAAAAAGTTGCAAAAGACACCAATTTTCAATGGAATTTCTTTCAGATAACATTGTCCACAGGCATCGCCCACAAAGATCTTGAAATATGTGATTTGTTATTGAAATTTGCACAAAATATAAAAAAAATTAACGTGGGCGACGGCTGTGGACACTCTTTTCTAATGGAAAATCTCACTTGAAATGTGCCATTTTGAGGCTGAATTTTGCACAAAATATTAAAAAAAATTAACGTGGGCGACGGCTGTGGACACTCTTTTCTAATGGAAAATCTCACTTGAAATGTGCCATTTTGAGGCTTTTTCTGTTGAAAATTGTTGAAATTCAGTGATGTACAGTGCCAATCTGGGACACGTACAGTGATCAATAGTAGTGTACTGTGCTGTACAGAGGTTGAGTACTGTACGCGACTGTGATATACAGTGTTGTACTGTAGAGGGGTACAATGACAGACAGTGGTGTACTGTGCTGTACAGTTTGGGCGTACAGTAATGTACAGGGATTTACGAAAAATAACAGTGAGTCTGTGCTGTGATCTACCGAGGATTACAGTGGGTACAGGGATTTTGTACAGTGAGTGTATAGTGCTTACCACAGAGAGAAGCAGAACTTAAACAGTCGGTAACAGAGTTTATCAGAGAATTTTCAGAATATCATGGAATTTTAAGTTCAGCAGTGATAGTGAGGCCACACTCCTTATAGCAATAGCTAATGGGTTAACCCTTTAGCTCATTCGGTAGAGCGTTGGATTTTAAATCTTGAAGGTTGTAGGTTCGGGCCAGTGTTGACACACCCTAGCTAGTCGGTCATATTGGCACCAATGTGATAGGATTTGCTTGTACCCTCGAACTTGGGAACAACTCGCGGCACCAAAATAATAAGAAATCTTTACAATCAATGCAATTTTAGAAATTCCACGATACCAGTGTAACGAATAGGACCGTATGAAAATACCACTTAAATATCACTCACTTTCTTTATCAAAAATAATAATGAACGAAACAGAAACAGAGACTTATCACAAAGTGAGCTGGCACGAAACTTTTAGAAGGTTCCAAGCGAACTTAAGCATAGTGTTAGAATAATTTAGTGAGGTCACATATAAGATCAAACTCAACCCTCCATAAAATTCTATTATTGTACATGCTGACCATTTACACCTTAACACTAAGAAAATAGGGGTTGACGCTGCTGGTAGAGATGCAATTGTTGAGCTTGTGTTGGTGAGCCCTGCAGTTGATGGAGTAGTTTGACAAGGTGTTCCTGCTGCTGGCATGACGGGAACTGGTGTCCGTAGGGAACTTAAATCTGTTAGAAGTGATGCACAGATAAACCTTTAAAAAAAAAAACCCTAAATCACTTGTACAATTGTGATATTTAAAAAGGTTGCAATTTTAGCAAAAGTGTATAAAATTACAGTACAATACATGTATTTTGAAAAGTAACGTATTTGTACTGTTATACATTATACATACTTATATTAAGTGATTTTTTTTCTCTAGATTCTCAAAATTTTCCGTCCACTTCAACATGTACAGTAGAATCAACATTTGATCCAGTACCCTCTGGATGCCCATTGTGATACCAACAGAAATTAAACTCAACAATCACAGACATACTTAATCTGTATTCAATAACGTTCTAGCCAGGAATTATCAACTGTCTTAATTAACTGCAAAATTTACAAAGCCTCAATAATTGCCAAAATTTGTCCCTTTGATGTAGTCATCTCAACTTTTAATTTATTTTATTTTTTGAGAAGAAATAATCTTCAATGTCATCCAGTGTCTGTAATTGGCTAGTGTCACCAAAATTTCTTGGTATCCCATTTGAGATGGAAAATTTTAAATGGCGCTGGATTATCAGAGAACTTGCAATTAACTTGCACTTTCATGGAACTAGTTAAGGACATACGCAACGTACCTTACCTACTGATAGATTTCAAAGATATTCCAAATTTAAACTTACAATATAATTACATGTTCATAGACAAAACATCAGCATGCCTTACCAGAGGTTTTGAAAAGATATCGAATTTTGAAAATTTTTGCATTATTCAAATAAAAATGTACAAAAATTATAAAACACAAATTCAAGATTTTTATTCATCAAAAATGGTTTAAGAAGAGGTGTACAAATCCATATATAGACAATAAAAATATTGCACACAGGTCCTTCACTTAGTGGAACTCTTCAACTCCAGGGAAGAACCCAAAAAAGTTAAAACTATGTTGCGTATGACCTTAAGTTTGATGTTCTTTGTCGCATACTTTGCATTTTACTGTAGGAACATTAGGATGAACAGTTCCGACGTCTTTGTTGCACACTCCGCAAAGGGTCAGCGAGACACAAGAAACAGAATTCACCGTTATAGTATCAATAACACTGACCGACCGAACATAGCAATATCTTCTTGTGAAGGAGATTGTAGTCGTTATTTTGTTCACGACGGAGTTCATCTGAACAGCCAGGGGAATATACATTTATATGGGTTATAAAAGGAAACGTTTAATTCAGCGAAAAATAAGTATTCCTGAAAAGGGAAAAAAATTGTTTTAATTTCGTTACTTTTACAGGCCGATGATTTTTACAACATTATTGTGTGTAAGTTGTTATATGTATGGCCCTTTTCCTGTCTTGGAAATTAATGTAATGCTAGGTTTTTCAAGCATTTGGTGTTTTACGCGGGTATGTAAAGGCAGCACATGGATCAGAATTCGGCGAATTAACACTTTTTGATAATTTTATAAACTAATAAATCGGAAAAGTTAAGAATAAAACTTTTGATATAATTATGCATTCTACAGACTTCAATATACTTACTATACAGTAAGCACTTCACCATGACGTCACCACGTGATGTCTATAATTAGAAAATATGCCTTAATGAAAATGTGAGAAGTTCAACACTACCCCGGGGATATCAAATTTTAATTTGTAATATTAGTTATGTAAAAACATCTCTGTAACATGAAAAGTGCTGCTAGAATCCTACAATCCAATCACAGAAATAATTATTAAACATTTTCGGACCAAACCTTCCCAAAATTTTTACATTTTGTTCATTACATCGAAAAAATGCATCAATTCCCGCAAACCATACGATTCTAGCAGCACTTTCCAAAAACAACAGAATAAGAACTTTAAATGGAAACAAAAGGTATGCAGCGTAGTGTTGAACTTTTGCATTTTTTTTTTGTTACAAACGACAGAGGAAAGGCTGATCGGCAAGTAAACACCCTCCCTGCTTTAATTTTACAAAGAAAGAATGAAGAATTATATCACAATACCTTATTTATAAGCTTTATTCCCACATGAATCACAAATGATATTCCCTCTAAATGCTTTTAAGCTCCGATTTCTAGTGTTTGTTTACATGAATTCTCGTTACGTTTCACTTTCACTCTGCTTCTTCATGATCAACAGTTATGACGTCACAGGTTTGGTATGTAACCCCTGTGATAAATATAGAGGCCCAGTAATGACAAATTTCTGTTTATATTATGCCTATATATATTTTAATTAATTTTTACGAACTCAACTAAATCTTAGATATCGATTTTAGGGAAATTGTTAACTCTAAACCTCACGTCATAAAGCTTACTATGACATCATCACATATAGGCGAGTAGAATATTTGGTTGTAACCTTAACCTACCTGCGTAGCTAGATCCTAAATTTAAATAGCAATTATCTAATCATATCGTTAGGCAGTATCACTTTTTTTTTCATGAACTGAAGTAATCAAGAAAGTAAGTTCAATTCGTGTTTGATTGTTTTTCCCAAGACAAGGCAGGCTCCGTCCATTCCGTAGAAATGGCGACTGAGGTTTTTGTCTCCTGAAGATAACACATTCATATACATGTATTCGTCGTTTGAGGGATCTGCCGAGATGTCTAAACTTTCATTGGATCAGGACTAATTTAAGGTGAATTTCTTAGCACGAGGAGGTTTAACTTTTCCACAAGTATGCTTCGTCCAGATGGGTGGAAATGGCTTATGCCAAACAAAACTACGGAAGGTGTGCTTAAACTTATTTCATATGCACAGTATCTACAGGAGTGTGTAGGTGTACGGATGGAAATCATAGGACCATTGCTGAGACGAAAACCTTGGGCAACTTTTATAAAGTTTGTAGTTCCCATTCATTATTTCTTCATTCCTCATACAATGCTGACGTTATAGATGCAAACAACCTCATGTGGACTGAAATTGCGAAGCTTGATGGTATCCATTTCTGGTCGCACCGTGGTTTTTTGCCGGACCTGTCCTACCTAGGAATTTGATATTCATTATTATTTGGCGATTTTAACAGTACGATAAGTACGAAAGGTACAATAATCAGGCAGTCGATGTACTTTCCAAGCCCTTAAGGTTCTTTTTCATTATCAATTTTTCTGTGAAGGAATTTCTTAGCAAAACGGTTACAAATTTGTTTGTTTTGCAGCATCTTCATCTTCAGTCACCGGCAAAGGGAAGGACAGAAAAAATTCTTTTTAGATAGGAATAATAGCAATGGCGTTCCGTTTGATTGTTTTGGGTGTGTGTATATGCTGATACTAATTCTCGAATCGTTGAATTGTCATAGAGCAATACTATCTTGCAATAAAAAATTAATAAAAAATGGTACAAAATATTTCATTTATTTTATATATCTTGTATATGATATGTAACATGCGAAGTTAAATAACTGATTTAGGATTCCAACATTCTATGATTGTGTTGGGTAATATTTGTACCGTTTTTTATCATATCTACGTAGATCTATTGTAGGAAATAACATCTTTAACTCTTTGTTTTAAAGCCCCAAAAAAAATTTCAAATTCTGAATTTTTTTTATACTCTTAGGAAATTATACAAAACAATTCAATTTTGTGGCTTCTATAGTTTATCAAATGTGTTTTTTTTTTGTTCGAACTAGGAGATGCGCTTTTTTTTTTATTAAAGCACACAAAACGAAGATGGCATTTACTACAACCTTAGATTATTCTATACAAGTCTGTGAATTTTTGCTTGAGAGTTTGGATTGTTGGGGGGGAGGGGGTAAGAAGGACAGTCACACAACCCTACAACCCCACCCCTTTCAAAAATGGCTGAATCCGCCCTTGCTCAACCTTTACGAATTTTTTGACAGTCGTTTTCATCAATTGACATAGAAAGTGCAAGACAGCTAATTTCCTCACGTTGGAATGGTGCAACAGGAACAGAAATAGAAACCACAAGTCCTGGGCGTTTTCATGTTAATGGAAGCGGCAACCCGTTCTGCTCGAGGGAATTCGATTATTTCTTTTAAAAACTGATTTTAATGAATGAGTTTTAGTCTTACAATACGACTGTTGTATTGGAAACTGTCCAATTCTAGCAGTCTTATGTCAGGATTCCTTTGTCCTTTGCACCTTTATACAAGAAGCATGCAATGGAATCAACTGTATACAGCTTACTTCGGCAATAATAGATAATCACAAACTTTTATGTAAAGAAAAAAAAATCCCGGGATTATATATTTCATTGAAATTTATTGATCCCGACAACTGACATCTTCTTCCTGATTAACTTTTTGAGAAAGTATGATCTATTCATAAAGCATAATTAACTTTTTGAGAAAGTATGATCTATTCATAAAGCATATTTTCTCTACTTTAAAATATGTAAAAAGTATTGTTATTACTTAGAAGTATTTTCTAAAAAGAAAACTTTTCTTGCATATATGTGTTTTTTTCTCAATTTAATTTAGATTGTTTAAACATTAAAAACTTTACATAATTCTTCAAAAAACCAATGAGATGTCTAGAAAAATATTTAATCATCCCCACTTAATAAGAAGAAACCGGCTTGTTTCAATCTGCAATTTGATTTACGTTGTTATAGCAGAGCGACAGCTCTACCAATCTATGACATCGTTAGAGTGCCGACAGAGGATGCTAAATTATGTATGGAGCCATTCAGAGTAATCACAATTATTGCTATAAAATTAATGTTTATTTCTATATATTTTAATGAAAAAGTGAAAAGTAATATGCAGTAAACAGAAAAAAATGCTTTAACTTCAATTTCTTTAAGATTATAAGAAGAGTCAAATACCTGGACGTTTATTTTCATAATTGGAACAACGACCGTTTGCTGTACTGCAGTTTGAAAATTTCTACACCCGCAAGAAAAGTAAGAGATCAAGACCAATTCCACGTCAAAGAACTGGAAAAACAACTAATTGGCACCCCGCAATTGATATTTACAAGAACCTCACGCCAAGGGAAGCAATGCTCATTGGGCTTAACCACAATTCCAGACATGAATACTCTTAACACACTTCATTCGTTGAACTTGTAAAACTGTCGAGGAAACTAGAGTGCCGATATGAAGAAAATTCATCGAAAAAATGCGCACTTATGTGGAGAGGACAGGTCGCAGTGATGTAAGTAATCATTAAGGAATGAAGCTTATTTCAACTTATGTTATCCGATATAACATAACTTGGGGCAGATCACGCTTTATAAACCGCGAAGCATTCTGAGAGTATTGCCTAAGCAAATAATGTCCCCTACCGGGTTCCCCTTTTTCTTCAGGATGTCATTTTTTTAATGTGCAAAAGTCATGTCCAAGGTTAAACTGAAAGATTTTCAAGTTGTAAATGCCTTAAATCTAATAAAATAATAAACATTAAAGCTGAACACGATTCGTAAAAGAAATGTATCCGCCATTTTAGTTTCCGAGAATGGCTACCCTGCAGACCCATATAAATAGGGCAAGAATTAGAGACTGTTCAGTTTAATCAGTCGACACCGATGTAGACGGACGTATGCTATACAGGACTTGGTAGCGAGAATAATAACGTAATACTTTGTCTAATGCAGGAAAGTAAGATACCAAATAAATTTACAATTATAGCTGTATAAGTCAGAGCAGTATATAAACAACATAGATAAACCTAACTGCAATAAAATATAAACAAATGAAATGCAAGATAACCAACACGAACACGGGAGGCCATTCCACGCCGATACCTGTGACAATAAAGCAGTCAGGTGTAACGAAAGCGACGAGTATACCCTAGTATTGATGTATCGTAGATAATGCTATCAGAAATGGCGTTTGCCTATTTACGAGTCGTGTTCAGCTTTAAGACGACAATTCAACTCATTTATCCATCGTCTTTTCCTCGCTTCACATTTTTGTCGACAATCGGAAGTTAGCCCAGTTCGAACCCGATCTTAATTAAGCGATTATGAAAAATATTCAAAATGCCATAATTTTGTCAGAAATCAATGAAGCGAAACGAAATTCAAACTTGATCTGTAACTCATTAAGATACACTCACTTACCAAAATTCAGCTCAATATCTGCAAGTGTTTAGAAAAAAAATGCGGAAAACCAAGTGGGAATGAAAAATATTCCAAATGCCATAATTCTGTCAAAAATCAATGAAACGAAACGAAATTCAGACTTGATCTGTAACTCATTAAGATACATTCACGTACCAAAATTCAACTCAATATCTGCAAGCGTTTAGAAAAAAAGTGCGGAAAACCAAGTGGGACAGACTGAAGGGGACAGACAGACGGACGCAGAGGAAACCTATAGTCTCCTCCGGTTTCACCGGTAGGGTATTAAAAAGCGTAAACTGACCCAAGTTTTGTTATATCGGATAACATAAGTTGAAATTAGCTTCATTTCTTATAATTTGATTCCAGTGTAGACAATGAGACAACCGGTCACGGTAGCCTAGTGGTAGAGCGTTCGCTTCGTGATCGGGAGGCCCGGGTTCGATTCTCGATCGCGGCGCCGCGTCATACCTAAGACGTAAACAAAGGTAGTGACTGTTCCTTCGCCAAGCGCTCGGCACTAGAAGTGAAAGTCACGGGTCTTTCGGATATGACCTTAAAAACGTAGGTCCCGTGTCACGGTAGGCGTTGGCACGATAAAGAACCCTCACTGCTCAATGGCCCTGAGTGCCGAGTATAGGTCTAAATTTGAAGCCCTTCAACGGCATCGGTGACGTCTCCATATGAGTGAAAAATTCTCAAGAGGGACGTTAAACAATATCCAATCAATCAATCATAGACAATGAGACAATATTTCCTCCGAAAAAAAGACTTCAAATCGAGCATTATTTTGAAAGTAACGTCAAGCGGAGTAATACATTTTTGACGTAACTCATTGTGACGTAGGCAAGTTATGTTATCCAAAATATTATATGTTCATCTGAATGATTCAGCCAATGAAATTGCTTGATTCAAGTGAAATTAAATTATATATGTTAAGAAAGTTTGTAAACTTAAATTTTGTCTCTATAATGATAATACATGTACCCAATTTAAAGGGACCACTTAAAAAAGGTTGAGTAATGTTGTTTTTAAGGGGGAAATAATTGTAGATTGTAGATGTACATAAATCAACAAAGAAAGAAGAAGGGTAAAAAATTAGTTGCGAGGGATACTTAAAAGAAATGTAATATTTTTAATATCATTACTTGCAGGTGGGACCACTTGAAACATAATTTATTCGAGGAAGCGGAGAGGAGGTAAAATTTCGCCAAGTAAAAATCACAGATGATACTTCAAAAATCCCTGCTTTTATGGAGGGACCTTGCATCCACAGAAATTAAAGTCAAGGACGTGATTTAATGTTCCGATTTTACGGGTTTTCCAAGTACAGGTATATTTATCCGGGTATTAATTGTGTGCAAAATACGAATATACCAGCATAAAACTGTTTGTTTTCTTCCATTATATACATGTATATGTATATATAAATTTACTGCCCTTTATTAATGATCGTAATATATTTTATTATCAGGTGCTGTCTCAGTAACAGCTGCTACAACCGAAAACTCAGAGAGGACAGGTGCCCATCTTGTGTAGTGTTTTATAAAGGATCCGCAGGCGGCAATGCCTACATCGGACAGCTCCTTATTTACATGAACGCTGCTAAAGAAATGAAAACATTTTCCGTTTTCACTCAACAGCTCAATAATCTGGCTGTGAAATTGGGTGTCAAGTTGGATGAAGATTTTGAAATAAAAAGTAACAATTAAACTACCTTCAGAAATTCGGTTCCACTCACAGGCAAACAAAATAACAAAGATTTTTTAAATACATTGCGATTTCTTCATAACATCCCCCCAAAAAAGTTTCTCATAACATTGTAACTTGTTCATCTTTGCTTTGAAATTGTTAATATGAAACAGTTTGTTAATATGAAGTTTTAGGTCGCCATTTTGCGACCTGAGAGCAAGTGTGACTTAGAGCACTGAACTCGCGAAAGTTTCTCGAACACGAATAAAAGTTGGTTTACAGTACATGTTCGAGGCTTTATTAGGGCAGTGACCAGATAAAGCTTTGATTTATTAGGTTACCTTTATTAGGTCAATGCAAAGGGGAATTGCAGGATAAATTGTTTTTTTTTCATGTATCATTCATGTTATACTTCATCAAATCATTTAAATAATTGATGTTTATCATATTAAAACATCCTATAGATGTGTGTATTGAAGCTCATGTTAAATTAACACCCTTTTAAGCAATATGGGTGTATTTTTTCTCCTTTAATTTAATGTTTTCTAAGATCAGCAGCGTAAAGGTGACTCCGATGAGCATTGTAACTCGTGGGCCTCTTGTTTATGTATTCTTGCAGCTAGAAACCAAATCTGAAAATATTTATGAGTTACAACGCAGTTTGGAGGAGTCAAAGAGATCGAATATCTGATGAAATCAAACGTCTTAATGACCATGTCATGGAACTAGATTTAGAATTGAGGTTGGCTCGATTGAGATAAAACTACAGGTAAGTTTGGATTCTTCAGAGTCAGGCCATTATCCAATCACAAGGCATTTATTGAACAGTAGTATTGTACATAATCTCCTACTATATAATTATGCCCCCCCCCCCTCGGTAAACAAAGTTTCAGGGGTATATAGTTTTTGTTGTGTCTGTCCCTCTGTCTGGTTGTCTAAAAGTAGTTTAACCTTGCACATAATTTTTTATTTCGTGGAGCTATGAATTTATATATATCATCTTTTTTATTTCTTGTGATGTACCACCAAATTTGATCTTTTGACCTTGTCCTTGGAGTTTTGACCCACTTTTATACAAAAAAATCCTAACTTTAACTTTGGCCATATCTTTTGAACAGTAAATAACAGAACTTTATATATGTCTTCTCCTTGAATTATTATAATATTTAAAATATTTTTCCTACGCGGAATACAGTGTATAATCTTCGGCTCGGCTGTCTTATTACCCGAAGGTACCATATGTTTTTTCTGAACTCTATTCTCCTTGGGAGAAAGAAGAAAACAACATATGAAAAAAAAGTATTCAATTGTCAAATGAAATGCGAGTCCCTTTAGAGGAATTTACAATCTTATTGTTCAAAAAATTGACAAGCTACATGAAAATTATTGTTAATTTCGCTTTATTCCTATTTGAACGATTGCAGAATTAAAACGCCTTATAGACTGCCGATTATCAAAAGAAAATTTGTTAAAAAGTCAACTGAAATGCCAAGGATCAATGCCAAAGTCATTCGAGGAATTCTCACCAGCAAGAATTGCACTGGATGGCACAGAAGTAACAAAAGAATTACCAGCAGATATGAACAGTCAGTCTTTAGCGTACAGTAACTATTACAGAGGCTGCTCCTTCCCAGGAGTGCACACCTTTTCCCGTCAGATGCCAGGAACGTGAACCCTCATTTGTGGAGTGTGACGGCGCTTGCAAGTGCATCCATTATGGATGGAGCAATTGACTAACTGGGAATTTGGAATGAAAATGGTGCTATGGAAGAGTTGCACCAACAAAGACTAAATAACCCAGATATATTGTTTCTGAGTAACGAGAGAGTATAGAAAAAAAGAAATTAATCCAAACAAATGTTCAATTTTCATGAATATCTCTGATGTCAGTTCCAGAGGAGAACGTGTCATTGGTTGAAATAGAGAATTTAGCGGACGTTTACAAAGCAAATGTCCAGTAGATGTGTCCTCATTAAATTCCATGTGTTCGGATTTGTACATGCTTATTAGTGATGACAAAACTACTTTTTAAAAATATTCTCTAACAATTCTGACGAAAACATGGTTGATTCCGATAGTTTTGTCATAAAGTTTTTGGAAATGAAAAATCTGTTGTATTGAAATGTTTCAAATTGTGAGCTCTGTATAAAACTGGTTTGAAACGTTGCTACACCTGTCGTCACAATTGTATCGGCAGTCCCAGTTGAAACTGAATTACGACTTCCGCCGGGCCCAACCTCCAAGACAGCCGTCAAGATCTACAGAGACGTTAATTGAAAATGACAACAAAAGGAGAAGAAAAAAAACGTCAGTCAGCTTTTGACTTATTAATGATTTGAAATTTATTTGTAGTTGTCCTGACAACCCCATACTGGTATTTTGTTTTTGCTTTAAAAAATGTAACCTGTATTTTCTAACTTTAAAACACCTTTTTCGGGGTATACTGAGGGACTTCGCTAACGAAGCTTGTTAGGCTTAAAGATCCAAAATCTTGGTCTTGTCGAGCCGAGTGATTGGTTCGAAAAACGTGGCTTACCATGGCATATTACAGGGGGCTTTCCATAAAAAAGAAACTAGTGTTGAGAGTCTAGGCCTTGTGCACATCTTCCAGAGTCAAATACCTGACTACTTCAGCCATGATCATTGATGTAATGCAAAAAACTTATTCTAATGATGCATTGACTTCTCCTTTTCCAAGTCTGGTCAGACAATGCAGGCTGCTATAAGTAAACAGAGATGATGGCCCTCCTCAAGTCATATGGCAAGGTCAGGTCCTTTATTCTTCCTCTGTGAAGCACAAAACGGCTAGGACCCGTATAATAGGTCCGGAGCGACTTTAAAGGCAGCTCTCCGCCGCTTTGTGAACCATGAACATGATGTACCCACAGCATATTCAATGAGAGGTTTAATATCTTACCAATTTACTTATTAGATTATCTTTTCTGTTAAAATTCAAAATGTTCATCGATGTGAACTTGTTTTCCCAATAAACCTAGATTGTGTCATGGTGCGGTACTTTTTTATGTTCGCCATACATTAAATCAAATAGAAAAACTTTCTGAATTTCAACGTACGAGGGGTGATCATAAAGTTCGCGAACTGTCTCTATATCTACAAAACCGGAATTCAGATTAGAAAAAAATATTGAACTTACGTAGCCCAACACAAGTTTTTATAATTGGCGTATGTTGAATAACGTTTTGTTCCTTGTCTATGACGTCATAATGTGAAAAATGACGTCAATCCTTAGATCAATAGTGACGAAAAATGGCTGTCTCTGTTCAACAAACGACTGTTAATTTCATGGTATAACTTAACTGATTGTATTGATCAATTTAGAGAAGGATGGCAGATGGTTAATAATGATTATTTTTATGTTGCCCAGTGAAAGCAAGTTTCAAAAGAGATGTTTTTAATATAAGGACCTCCAATTTACACTTTGAAAAATAAGATATCATTTACTTTAGATTTTAACATATTATATCATATGATAAAAAGGAGGCAGCTCTTCTCTATCCATTTTTGAGTAAACGTCTCCCCCGAGACAGAAGATTTTGGTTTGATGGTCACTGTGCTTAATTTTGGAAATTGATTGATTTGGAAAGTGATATGAGCAGAACGGTGACAGATGTGCATAAAAATCGGACTAATTTAAAATAGAATAGAACTGAAACCAAATACTTTCTTTTATGTAAGTTATTCAATTTGTTCGCGAATTTTTTTATCACCACTCGTATAACTTCTAGGGAATTAAGAATTTTTTTTAATAACACCCAAGATGATATCAGCAATCAAGTTAAAACTGAAATTAACATAATTTGACATTCTACACGAATGCCCTGTAACATACTTCCAGCTTTCAAGATTTCAAGATAACTGATAAAGAAGCAAAGCTTTTATCACAATACGATTCTTTGAAAGTCTTTATTCTAGTTAAGTCTCCTATGCAGGGCTTCTCTGCTTTCTTTGCCTGTTATGCTGGATTATACTGCTCACTAAAAAGGAAAAGGAGGATTATAAAGTTAAGCGGTAGTTTAAAATTTTGGCTTAGAACCTAAGTCGACCCTGTTTTCTTGATTTTTTTCTGTATTTTATTATTTCTCAAGTTAAGATGATGCTGGGAATTATTTTTAACTGATATTCATTATGATAAGTAGAAATTACAATTTGTCATATTCATGTGAACTACAGCAAAAATACAAAGCTTTTTTTCTAACATTAAGTATTTTTTTCTTCATATAAAGTAATAAGTAAGTAACAAATTGCTTTATACATCTTTGATATTTTGCAGCTTTTAGGACTGAATTTACATCCAAGGTAAAGTCAACAAGGTATTTTAAACTATGAGTTAAAGATTTCTTCCTGTTTGTTTGGAGTGGAGTAAATAGATTTTCAAATCCATCTGGCCAGTCTACCACGTGGTTGTTTGATCGACAATTGCTTCAAATTTTGAATGGCGTAAGTAGCAATCGAAATGTTTCACTCCGAATACTAACGCTAAGCATTCGCGCTCTGTAATTCCAGAATTGCGCTCAGCTTGAGACAAAGTGCGTCCAGCGTACGCAATGACCTTTTCAACCGTGCTTTTCACCTGTGATAAGACAGCGCCCACAGAATCCGCGCTGCAATCAGTATATAAGAGAAAGGTTGATCAAGGTCAGGGAAGCCTAATATTGAAGGCTCTATGAGTTTTCTTTTCAATGACCGAAACGCAGTTGGGAAATCCTGTACCGCCTTGCCTGGGTCTGGAGTTATACCAGACTTACTAACAACATGACCAAGATATCGTAATTCATTGTGTGCAAAATTACACTTCTCCGCCTTAAGTCGTAGGTCAGCTGCAGCTAACCTTTCAAATACTTCTTCAAGATGCACTAAGTGCTCATCAAATGTTTTTGAAAACATGATAATGTCATCTAGGTATACGAGACATGATTTCCAAGACAAACCCCGTAATACAGCCTCCATAACCCTTTGAAAACTACCCGCTATATAGGTCCAAGCTAGAAAACCATGCTGGACTCTGACATCCCAAACTGTCTAACGATTCCTCGACAGTCGGTATTTGTTGCACTTGAATCTTTGAACACTGATTCAATTTTCTGTTGTCACAACCAAATCTGTAGCCACTATTATTTTTCTTAGTGACTAACATCCACGGCGAAGCCCAGGGGCTTGTAAATTCTTCTATAATACCCTGTGATATCATGTTTTCTAACATTTCGGACATCACTTCTTTTTGTTTCTGACTTAAGCGGTAAGTCCTTCTGCCTGATTGGCATTGTATTTTCTACAATACTTATTTCATCCTGAATAATGTCACAATTGCCCAATTTACCCTCTGGCCCAGAGTTTAAAACAAGATTATTTTGCACCACATGGATCCTGATGTTGGATGGCAGACCTCTAACAAAAGCCGTCAGCTTCTCTCGTTCTGACTTTTGCAGTCTGGTACAAATTTTTTCTATATCTTTA
The DNA here is from genome assembly GCA_003671525.1 of Saccostrea glomerata. Classification (NCBI taxonomy): domain Eukaryota; kingdom Metazoa; phylum Mollusca; class Bivalvia; order Ostreida; family Ostreidae; genus Saccostrea; species Saccostrea glomerata. Next base: position 59,679 of record PRKT01001395.1, on the reverse strand, counting down.
AATATAGTCTTCCAGAGTTTCTGAGTTTGTCATAGCCCTACTCCAAAGGGTTTGTTCCAAAAAGCCATATTGGGGTTTTGTTGTTAAAGTGTTCTGTTACTTGCTCATACAAATCGGTTGCATTTGTAAAATCTAGGTTCTCTAGCCAATTTACATCGGTATCTGGTACTAACAACTTCAGTGCGTCAAATATTAATTTTGCATCTGTAGCAATCCCAGCAATTTTTGTCCAACTTCTAAAACGGGATATCCATATCATGTCCTGAAATTTTCTCAGGTTTGAACACACTATTCTTCTTTGTGTTGTTTGGTTCTGTGTGTGATTGTTCTTTCATAACACCTATAAGTTCTTGAATTGAAGCATTAAGTTCCGTAGCCATATTTGTACTTTCAGGTTCACTTTCAGGTTCGCTCTGCTCAAAACTTTATAAATGACGTTAATTTATGACCTGCGAGAATGCTCATTTACATCATATGCTCAAACTGAAGATTAACCTTATTATTAGCTGTTATTTACTCCAAAAATACAGTACACAAAAAGATATGAAGTTAACACTGTATTCAGACAATCATACAAAAGTTAATTACCATGATTATTTTCCAAATTGTCGAAAAATATAAGGATTAACAGCTCAAAATCAAAACATAATCTGGTAAACATCTAAAATCGTGCAAACATGGCGGGTTTTCACCTCAGAATTGAAATTTCTATTCTGATAAAATTGGAAAAATAAACGAAGCCGGATAAATTTGGATAAGAATACAAACTCAATCTTACAGCAGTCAGAAAATGATTAGATCACACCGGTATACATGTATACGCGTACACTGTAAATCCATTATTTCAAGCACGGACCACGTAACAATTTGACTAAGTGTGATTTGCAGAAAAAAAACCATGCATAAACAGCTCTTGTACATCTGATCACTATGTAATACTTTTACCAAATGCACCACATGGTATTATCTTCATCACATTACATATATACATTTTAATCATTTAAGTCTTCAAAGATTTTAACAAATTTAAAATAGTTTTGACTCATTGCGAATTTGTTTTTCTTGAATCCACTTGATTTTGTTTGGGGTAGGCCAAGTCCCAAACATAATAGCAAAAAAGGAGCAACAATAAGGCCTCCTTCAAATCAACTGAGCTTGCATTTTTAGACCCCATACAAATACATAAATGTTTGATACGCTTTTGGTCCCCATTACGAATACTATTCTAAGTGCCTCATCACTTTTCGGCATTATTCCTTTGAATTCAATCAGCTTTAATTTAATGTATAATGGAATAAGTATACATGCTCCTTTTAATGGAATTTTTTTTAAAAAGATGATGTTTTGGAGGTTCGTGTTTGCTCTGCTCTTATTTTGTTTAATGGACTTTGAGATTTAATACTGTTCGTTATCTCCATATCCTTTTATGCAACAAAGAAAAAAGAACATAGAGATTCCAAATAGACTAAGGCTTCTTTGTACCATTAGATATTTCCTCTTGTATGAAAATTATAGAGTTGTGGTATTTGGGGGGCAGGCAAATAGATCTATTTTTCTCTTATTCTGTGCGTTAAAAAATATTATTACCTTCACAAAGTAAATCAACTGTCGGATGTTAATTCAGTAAATAAGTTTTGATCTGTTTGCTATGAGGAACAACAACTTGGTAAGTAGTTGTACGCTCTTAAGACAAATGAGATGCATATAATCGATTGAAATTCCTTTCACAGTTTCAAACTGAGGGAACAAAACGTGAATAAATGGACCTTTGATGCAACTAACGGTCCTTTTCCACTCCACTGCCTCTTGAGCATTTTTACTACCGATTCATGGTTTCTTCTTGGTTCAGTTGGATATGGGTGTTCATTTTTGTAAAAGAAAATCCGTGCATTTCCGCCACTGTCGGTACGATGATTTTCTTTGTTCTGCTCACATTTAATGCAACAGCTCCCCCGTAGTATTGATTTATGATCAGGACTGCACTGTCATAAGGAAGGCTCCCACAACATAGGTTCCGTTTGAGAATCTTTTATGGCCACTCTCTTTTTTCCATTTTAGAGGGTATTTGTGTTCTAAAAAGGTGTTCATAAATGTTTTCGTTGTTCAGCACCACAGTACTTAATACAAGGAGAGCAATGATTAATTTATTATATATATGTGTAATATTTGTCCTGAGTCACATTCATAAAATAAGCTTGATCAAATACTGTTGAAAATTATGAAAGGAATGAATGAACACGGTTTCTTTTTCAGGTAACAAAGGTTAACATCTGAAGAGTTAATTATGCGTCATCGATTAATATTATAACATGAAAAGGACAAGATAGGGTAACAGCCGATTTTTTTATATAAAAATCAGAACACTGATAAAACTGTGATAGTTTGTAGTTAAGAAGTTAAAATGATGCTTACATTAAAACAAGCACTAATTTTGATTCAAAGTCCACATGGAAGCCACAAGATGGTTCAGAAATAGAACATTTTCCCGAATTTCCTCAATTCTTGTGGATTTTTATCATATTTATGGTACATTTCTCTTCGGAAAACATAGAGCACAGGCTTGCTTATCTGAGATTTTTACACATATACTGCATCTGATATCAGTGTATAAAATATATAAATGTGGTAGATAGGCAAGCGTGTGCTCTATGTTTTCGAAAGAAAATGTGCTGTAAAATTCGTGAAAATTTGCAAAAAAAATGAGAAATTTCGAAAATTGACCTATCTCTTGACCTCACTGCGACCTCTGTATATTCTAAATCTTAAAACCAGGACTCATTTTGTGGCAGGGGTGAAAACAGGTTTTCATGGATAAACTGTTGGATCATTCTGAAAGACACCAAAAATCGGGGGCCAAATACTGGTTTTACCCTATCTTGTCCTTTAAACAACAAATTCTCGTTTCAAAATATATATAATGAATTAAAGAAATGTCAGATGACCTGTGGTTTCTAGTTTTGAGCATCACAAGTTGTTAGATGAAAGGGCAGTCTCGCAGCATTGGCGGAAGGGAAAGGCCAAAGCCCCCAGGATCACAGTATCGCGTATTTGCGATTACCCTCCTTAACCCCTTAACGGCCAAGTGCGCCTTTTGACGCATTTTCAGCATCACAGTGATTTAACTGTTGGCGTTTTGTAAATAATTGGGATACAACAAAACAGTTGATATTTTCTGAAACTAGAGAAGAAACACAACAATTTTTCTATTATCAGTTTTTCTCTGCGATGTTTAGAAATTATTGTAAACTTGAAATGAACATTGAATATAAATGCGGAAAGTTAGTAAAATTACGCATAAATGAGTGATTTTGCGCTATCTTCTGTAGGCTGTATCTCACTTACAGCACACGATTTAAAAAAATGAATGCCATATCCTAAAAGCGGAGAATTTTCCCTTCATTTTCTCTATTGGACATTGAAAGGTACGAGCATCCGTTACAGAAATATTTGTTGTTGAATATTGCAACTTTTTCGAGTAAAACAAAACAAAAGCATTATAACGTCATCTAACGTTTTACGTGTATACAACGAAATCGTTAATAAGCTCTGTGTAAAATAAGTCGATTCCTTTTAATATATGGAACAAATTTATTTTTGAAAGGAATTATTTATAAAGAAGAGTTAATATACTAAACTTTTGAGCCATGAACATGTAATAAAGGGAATTATCATTAGCTTTAGAATATATTAGTGATAGTTCTTGACCCAACGCCCTGATATCGCGCACCCACTGTATCAGAAATCCCTGTCGAATTTTGTGTCATTCCTACATGTAGAAGGAATAATAAATCAAGTAATCAGGTATTGTCGTTACCATTTTCTTACTTTTCGGATTTGTCATTAAAAGTTAAAAAAAATATACCAGCTTATAAATCTTTTTTCGAGTCTTTAGGCTTGTATTTTAAATGTACTTTGAAAGGAAAAGCTGTCACAACGACGAAACATATTAGGTGTTAAAATTTCGATGAAAAAGATATTTTTGCTAATGCACAAATTGCATTAAATTGACGTTATTATTTTTCTTACTCTTATCTTTATCTAATATTAAATGAATGTATAGGAACATGAAAATAAAATAATGAATATACACTGTGATATTTAATTTTAAAAAATCGGGAAACTTAATTTCGTTTGAATTATTTCCCTTTCTGTTACCATGGTTGTTATATACACAGGGAGAGACATAGCACGGAACAGTCATTCTACAAAAACAAGCATAGGCAATTAATTTTTTCATATCACTTACAGATTTGCCGTTATAATATCTTAACTATAAATTTTAAGATCGAATTCAGCTCTAAGATATAACATACACGCATGGTTTTTTTTAAATATATATATATATATATATATATATATATATATATATATATATATATATATATATATATATATATATATATATATATATATATATATATATATTTACCGATATATATGTAATTAAAGTTAAGATATGAACATCTTGAAGGACTAATGTTGAAAACGTATCCCACTGCAAATCTTAATGTCGCTTCATTTATTTTTACAAATTTCAAGACGGGATTCTCAGCCGTAAAAGCGTTCCTAACAGATTGCGATGAATGTTAAATTCTTTTTTTATCTTGAATATAAAAAGAAAAATAAAATAAAAATAAAATAAAACCTTTTCTCGAAAAAGAAATGCATGGATCTTCTTTCATAAGTTATAGCATATCGCTAAAAAGTCAATTAACATCAGTACTGATTTTGCTCTAAATTTCATGGACAGATTATTTGCAGGTTTGAAAGAGAACTGCAATTTACCAAAAAACCTTATATCATTAATACAAGTTGCGAGTCAGCTATTTATATTTAAGACAATGCCTATTAGATATAACAGATTGAATTGGAGAAAAAACATTTACTTCCGAAATGGTAATTCAGGAAGGATTTGGCATGACATTTTTTTCATTCTTTGGGGAGCGAAATTTCTTCAATTTTTGTTTTATATCCTATAAAAAGCTTTGATTTTAACTATTGCAGAGAATTTTAACTTATATTATAAAAGAGAATTAACTTCTGTAACCTTAACTTCGTTACGATATTTTGACCGAAATTTTAACTTAATTTTGCATATGTGAGACTTAATTCATAAATCATACATTTGTGTCTATACTTTGGAACAATGGAATATTATTTTTTTTTTAAAGTAATCGATGCAAGAGTTGTGGACAATTTTTTCCCCCAAGTTCAATGATATGTCTTTAAGAAAATTATAATTATGTTTTTTTTTTCTTTTTGAATCAGTTATTTCTTTCATGATTTATATAATGAATTCGTCCATTTATCGTAAAATGACTGGGAATTACATGTAAGGTCGGGTAGCGAAGTGGGACATACAATGGAAGTATATGCATTGGCGTCGGAAGCAAATTGAAAGTGGAAGTGGGCAAAGTCAATGAGAAAAAATATTTAAGTTTCCAAAAACTTGAAAAGCCAAAAAAATTTCCTTCGTCCTTCACGAAAATCCTATCTCGGGAGGGGGGGGGGATAATATCGAACCTCTCTCAGTACAATTTCTGTCTAAGCCTACGCTCCAATGTTCATTGTCTATATTATGGCTATGTTTGCAAAAAAAAAGAGGTCCTAGCCCCCCAACCCCCGGTTCTGACGCCTATGATATGTAAATTTGTGTAGCGATTTAGATTCCGTTTTTTCTATTGCGACTTTGAATATAACAATGGAAGAAAAATCGTGTTTTGTCAGACACAGACAGAGATGCTGTTACTGAATTCCAAGAAACTTGTTTGTCTGTGTAAACCATAATGAAAAGGATCCCCCCCCAATAACCATTCCTTTTACATCGCAGGTTCATATCTACATGCATTATGAATATATTTATACATGTGCCAAGTCCAAGAAAAGACATTTGCATGCAGGTCTAATATATGTCACCTATGAATTATTATATACGCGTTCATTGTGAATGCCTAAGTACATCGATAATCAACACTCCAGAGTCCGCCTGTAGCCTCCAGATTGAAAGAGGATTTTGACCGTGATTAGAAAGACACCAAGTTTGCACTAGAAAAAGGAAAGTGTTTGTCATCTAAAGAGTTTGTTCCCAGTGCATGTATTTTACCTTAGGTCCCTGAAAAAAAGTTTGGTGATTTTGCTTTGCATAAGCCTGCACTGATTTTACCACCTAAAAATATTGAAAATCTATAACAATGAAATGAAATGCAACAAATGAAAAATGCTTCACGTTTCTTAGTTAATTGAGATAAAGGATTACTATGGGTAATGGATTTAAAGGGAATCAAACATTACTTGCCCTGGTTGGAATATTTATTGTAAATGCTACATGACACAGCTAGTTGGTGTTCATTTTGCATTTGCATTGGGAAGGGGGTCATAGGTGATGATAAACAATGTAATGGAATACATGTGCAGTACTTGGTAAAACCTTAAAAATAGAATGGACTAAATCTAAATTTAAATTCATGCATGCATAATAGTGAGACCAGCAAAAAGTTCTAAAGTCATGTAAACTCTTATCAATACTGTAAGTCTTTTTATTTTAATCCCGATGTAAAAATTTTACATTTTGCTTTGTGCATACGCTACCGATTTTAATTACATACTCCCAGGTAGACATAACTATATTGATTAATCAGATTAAAATCAACTGTAAGTGTTAGTTTAGCTCAGGTACTACGTTGTTCTTCGTAAACGTGGACAAACAGCTGGGGGTATGTTTACAGATAAAACAAAAAAAAATACAGCAGTGAAGTAAAGTGAAAACTGAAAAAAAAAATATCCATATCCATGAGAAATGAAAATTTTAAAACTATTTTTAAATCTGGTGATGTTTAAACTTAATTACAGTGGATATATATCTTATAACCCCACCACACCCCCTTCACCCTTATACAAAGAGTTGAAATTAAGAGCAATTAAAAATTTGACGCTGGTAATTATTATAATTAATTAACTTTTAATCCACTTTTAATTCATGTTTGTAATTTTAAAAAAAAGTAATGGCATAATGTCATTTTTATTGAAAAGAAGGTGATTATGTCGATTGTAGGCTCGAATCAAGAGATAGTGTGCATAGTTCTTTGTCATACTCTCCCCATCTAAAACTTTATGATATATATTGATGATATTGTATGTTCGAGTACATAACAGGGTATTGTGAATTCTTATATGCAGATCCCTGGAACTAGGCAGGTAATTTTATTCATTGATAAACTCTACTGAAAATAAATAAATATAAAATACCCATGATTTGTAAGGAAGCCCCATTCTCATTTTTGTAACCATGGCATCACTGTTCCTTGAAATAAAAATACTAAAATATAAAAAAAGAAAATGTGGATCTTTGTATGCTCCACATGTGTATCAAATTTTATTGAAGTCAGTAAAAAACTGTAGGAGAGAGAGCGATTCAAAAATTGCATACGACAATCAGACGGTTATAAAGCCGAAGTCGAACGCGGATGAGGTACTGACATTGTGTAATTGTATAAACTCTTTCTATATTAAATAAAAGTGACCAGTAAATCTAAAAACTAGTTGAATGCATACTTTGTTTTAATAGTAACACCAAATCCTCTGGTTTGGAAACAGTATTTGTAAAATTGTTTGTAGTTCAGGGACGAATAAAAGGAGAAATGCACATATTTTGGCAATTATGGGTCTTAATCGTTGCCATGGTAACCGTGACGTCATAATACTCTGCATAATCAAATACTTTAGGATCTTACCTTTCAGAAAATATATAGGTTGCTCTATGTAAAAGTGACTAGAAAATGTCTAAAAATCTATTTTAACTTTTTTAGGCAATTATGCAGAAAAATTGCAAAATCTCTGGCCGTTAAAGGGTTAAACAACATCCCTGTAAATTTTTGTGTTAATATGATGTGACGGTATTCTTCTCTGCAGTGCAATGGTACACCGGGGACTATTGGTTTGTGAGACTTAAGATAATGGGCCCCGTAGGAACCAATCCTCTGAAATACGTGGGGCCTTGATACACAGTTTATCACTGGACATTGCAGACCCTCACTCGGCCACTCCTTTCCAATGAGTTCCTCTAACTCTTTACTGTCCACTTCAGCTTTGAGGACGTCATCCATCTATCAATTATGAATTTCAAGGATTAGAAAAGTGTTGAAGCAAATAAATCATAATCATAAGTTTTTGTGAATTTTTGTAAGCACCCAGTGTACAATATTTTTGGTATCCATTCGCAATTTCCTTCATCATCGCACATTATTCCTAATTTAGTAGACCTTACAAACGCAGACCAGAACGAAATGTATATGCTTAGCAAAACATACACCTCCTTTACCGTCAACAGCATGGTAATAAGTCAACCGCGCAGTGATAGATTTTAAGAATATCGAACCCGATATAAATCACTATCTTATTTCTACGATATATTAACAAAGTATTATGTTCTACTTTTACATCAGTAAAATAAAATAAACAGGAATAAGTAAATTAACACTTTAAAATAATTGTTGTTGATGTGAGTGTACGGTGAGATCTTTTGCCCCATAAAAATAACTGCAATGCAAATAAAATTCAAGTCAAAATAATTTCGGTTCATAAAACTATTATATGCATATATCTACCAGTAATATCTTTATTATTGTCATTTTTTTGTAATATATTTACTCACTTAAAATACTTGGGCAAGATCTTTTTGGTCTTGATGGCAATCCTGTTATACTGTTATAGATTTTTGGATGGATGCCTCTAAGTGGGTAGGTTGGGTCTGGACATGTTTGTGAGGAGGTGCCGTTGAACGAGGGACAGATGCCTGTGAGGGAGTAGTCCAAAAAGGAGAATTTCTTGTTGGCCAATACTTCACCAATGGGCTATGTGCCTTGAATCCACTACTCTGCCTCAAAGGATCAACAGACAGGCATGTATTCCTGCTCATTAGAGCTTGACAATCTGTTTTGGAATACATATAATCAGGTTAATAATGAGACAAGTACATATACAACGGTATGAAGTGCAAAACGATTGGTATAAAACATAACTTTACATCTCTCCTCATTCCCTCTAGAATTTTATGGGGGAAACACAAAACCACATTTTTTTTTTTACAAATCATCACTTTAACATGGCTCTCCTTGTTACAGCTGGGACATCTTCTGTGATTTTTTTTTCATTTGTCTGAAACAAAATTTTTATATAATTAAGTACAGGTCCACGTAAGAATCAGGCAGCCTATGTATAAAAGGTGATACATGAGGTTCTCAGAAATAAATGATTTTTCACTCACAGATTTTTTTCCAGGGTATAAACCATGTATGCAGAGGGAAAAATAATTTGGGTCAGGAAACCTGGACATAGAAATTTCCTTAGCTAAGGGCTAATTTTTTTTTATAGATTGACGACATTTTTTTATAGATTGACGAAATTTCAACCATTTTGAAGGTTTCATACAAGAAATTCAAGAAAGAAATGTCATTCTTCATTAGTGACACAAGAAAGATAAACTCTTGAAGTGTTCTGAAAATGTAATAAAATTCTACAATTTACATTCTCTAATATATTTACTATAGATACTACAAGAAAGGCTTTCTTAAAATTTGAAATAAAAAGTTTTGCATATTGGAAATTTACTATCTGTTGCTAGGCAACAAAAATGGATGCTTTGATAAATCAAAAATGGTTAAAGTCTAAAGCATTGGTAGAAAAATCACATAAATTGTAATCACTTAGTACCAAAAACAATTTTTAAATTAATAATATATAAAACATTCTTCCTTGTGTACCTATGAATATTTTACAACAAGTTATAAACATGGCAACAGTCAATTTAACCACTTAAATTTCCACGTATAAGGATCAGGCAGGTCTCACGATAACTCTGATTCATTTGGCATTTTAGTCCCTCTACAGTGACGGGACTGTATTCCCGAGGTGAGAAAATTTTGTCAAGCTGAGAATCAGTAACACTTAAAATTTGCCCTCCAACTTCTATCAGTTTACTAAAGGAAAAAATATAAAAATACAATTGCAGACTGAGGTGGTACTTTTCAGTAATTTTTTGAATTGTTTTCACAGAATAACCTGGTAGTAGACTCATTTAAAAACTGTTCCACTAGATCTTCTTCTTCCTCCATCTGAGTCGCCCGCGTGGCACAGTGGTTAGAGCGTCTGCTCAAGAGTCGCGAAGCAAGGAGTTAATCCTTACGTTGCGGGTTTGAATCCCACTGCGGGACGTGGAGGCCGGTCCTTCGGATGAGACCGTATAAACCTAGGCCCCGTGTCGTAGTAGGTGCTGGCACGAAAAAGATCCCTCACTGCTTAAAGGTCCTGAGTGGCGAGCATAGCACGGAATTTGTAGCCCTCCACCGGCAAGTGGTGGCGTCTCCATATGAGTGAAAAATTCTCGAGAGGGACGTTAAACAACATACAATTAATCCCCCATCTGATGTTGTGGATCCATGCATTTAATGATGTTAATCGTGCAACAATCAGTATTCTAAGCCGGTGTATTTATGAATGGAGAAATCTCCAATGTTAAGTCAAACGTCAACATGTCCAAAAATTTAGTTTTACAATACCCCCCAAAAATTCTTTAAGGAGAAGGATATGGAATTAACGAACAGTATTCAATTTCGATGTCCATTAAACAAATATACAAAATAAGAGCAGAGCAAGCACATAAACAATCAACGATCTACCTTTTTATCTTCTGCGTGGTGAGTCTCTAACATCCGCTTCTGTTTTTGAATTGGTCACCGTTGGATTTTCGGATGAGACACTTTTATCGCTTTCGGTACTTTGATCCTTCCTGTCATTGGACTCTGTTTCCTTTGAACACTCGATCGGATATAAAAGATTTAGTGGCCTATTAAGGGTCTTCTTATTAAGAAGTAAAACCTTTCCGGAACGGATCTGTCCATCTCTGCTAACGGTCAGTTCACACACACGTCCTACTTTCCAGGTTCCACGCGGAAGTTCATCTTTAACCAACACCACATCTCCAATCCTTGGCTCAATACTGTGCTGAAGTCTTCCTTCCTTCAGTCTGTATGCTGTTCTTTCTCGCAAACTCAGGAGATAATCATCTCGCCAGGATTTCCAAAAGGCATAAAGATGTTTTTGTCCCTTCTTGCATGTCTGTAATAATTTCTCAGCACTGCTGAGGTTAGGTAGATACTCTGTGTCCTCTGTATCTTCTTTACTATCAGGAATACCAATTTTAGGATTCAGTGTCAGGAAGTGAGCTGGTGTGAAAATTATGTTAAAATTTATGTCATCTCCCACATAAACTAATGGCATTGAATTAACAACTGCCTCAGTCTCTGCTAATGGAGTTCTTAGTTGTTCACTTGTAAGACACAGTTTCCCAATAGTTTTCCGTAGGCATCTCTTCACTACTCCAATGAGACGCTCGTAGAAGCCTCCCATCCATGGGGCCAGTTCGACTATGAACTGCCACTTGATATCTTCGTTTGCGATATAGCTCTGCACATCTGGATCCCTGACTGTTGAGGTCCAAATTTTCTCTAGCGCACTACTTGCGAAACTTAAACTGGGAAGCATTGTCAGAGATAAGTTCTTTCGGTTTTCCCCATCGAGCAATGAATCGTCTCAAGCCAAGAAGGAACTCTTTAGTCGACATATCTTGCATAAGCTCGAGATGGATACCTCGGGTGACTAAACATGTGAATAGGCACACCCACACTTTCTTGGTCCCAGTGTCTGTTTTCACATAAATAGGACCGAAGTAGTCGACACCAGTGTAAGTAAATGGCGAAGCCTTATTCACTCTCTTCTTTGGTAAGGGTGGCAATACAGGCATTCTGTATTGTCCACCTTCATGTCGCTTGCATATACTACAATTCTGCAGTACTCTTCTCACTTGAGGACGTCCTTGAGGAATCCAATATGTCTGTCGGATTAAGGATAGTGTTTGAGATATTCCAACATGAAGTGATTTCCTGTGGTAACTGTCTATGAGTAGATCTGTCACATGATTTTTCTTTGGCAGTAAAATTGGTGTTCTAGCTCCTTCAGTCAGGTGGGCAGCTCCAAATCGACCAACGCATCATATAATTTTGTCATCATCCAAAATGAGTCCTAATTGGTTAACTAAGTTAAGCCTCTTTTCTTCTGTTAAAGCACTCTTTGCCTCTTTATAGTTCTCATTTTGGATACTCCTTATCCAAAGTAACTTTGCCTCACTCAGTTCTGTTGCAGTTAATGTACCAGAAAAGGACTTTTCCTTCTTAATTTTGCAGATGAATCGAAGTATCCATGCCGATACTCTGACTAATTTAACGAATGACGACAATTGCTTGTCGTCTATGCTAAATGGGTTCTTGCATTCAGCAGGAGTGTCCGAGCATCCGTGAGGACCCTCTTCCACTAACAGTTTGGTTTCATACACTATAGATTTCTTGTACTCTGACGCAATAGCTTCGCTGTGATTTTCACTCGGAGTTGGATTCCATATCGGCCACTGACTTTTGCTTTCTTCCAGCCATGCTAGGCAATTCCCACCACTGTCTGTTATCTTTTAATATTCCCACTGTACTACCTGTACTACCTCTGGTAGCAATATCTGCTGGATTCAAGATATATCGTGTGGAAATGAAAATGTTATAAAAGACAAAATTTGCTTATTTATGACCTTGAACTTTGACCTTTTGACCTCAAAATCAATAAAGGTCTTCCTTAGGCCACAGGGAGTTGTTATATTTAATTTCATTGCAAAAGCTCAAAGGGTTCTTGAGATATCGTGTGGAAACGAAAGCCAACGGAATGTTCAAAGGTTCTCAGGTGAGCGATGTGGCCCATGGGCCTCTTGTTAATAATCTTTTTACAAATTGAAAGTCAGTTTTTTAAATAACCCTTTGATTCATTAAAATTTTAGTTGTTTTTTATAATTTTCTTTTACAATATTGAGATTATGTCATTATCTATTTACAACATTGAGCTTCAGTTTTTAAATAACCGTCCAGTTGTTTTATTTCAGAATGGGTAGAGATTAAGTGAGTTGTCTTTCTTGATTTGAAAGTATTTTAATGTATATTTTTTTACCAAAATGTTTAGAGGTAATTTGCTGTTGTTTTCAACGTTAAAAGGTCACAACATAATTCTGTTGCTCTTTTTGACATAAAAATGTCTGCAAACATTTTAATTGATTTTTTTAACCATAAAATGTTCTCAGATATTTTTGAGGATTTTTGGTTTTTTATGCCCACGTAAACGAAGTTTCGGGGGTATATAGTTTTTGTCGCGTCTGTCTGTCTGTCTCTCTGTTTGTCCGCAAAAACTTTAACCTTGCCTATAACTTTTGATTAAGTGGAGCTATGACTTTCATATTTCTTATGTGTATTCCTTGTGACAAGACCTTTCTTTGGGTACCACCAAAATTTGACCTTTTGACCTTTACCTTGGAGTTTGACCCACTTTTACATGAAAATTTCAAAATTTTACTTTGGACATATCTTTTGAACAATAAACACCAGGACATTTATACTTCGCATATGTAATGTTTGTTAAAAGACCTTTCACTGGACACCAACAACCTTGACCCTTTGACCTTGACCTTGTAGATTTCCGTATTTGCGAAAAAACTTTAACCTTGGCCATAACTTTTGAACGGTAAGGGATAGGGCTTTCATACTTCATATATGTAATCCTTGTGTGAAGACCTTTCATTGGATATGAAGATCCTTGACCCTTTGACCTTGACCTTTGAGATTGTCCTACTTCAAAAAAGCAAACCTTGACCATAACTTTTAAAGACTAAAGGTTAGTGCTTTCATACTTTGAATATTTGATCCTTATAACAAGAACTTTCATTTGATAACAATAACTTTGACCCTTTGACCTTGACCTTGGAGTTTAACATACTTTTTAAGAAAAATTTTAAAATTTTACTTTGGCAATATCTTTTAAACAGTTGTCACCAGGACATTTATTCTTCAAATTTGTAATGTTTGTTAAAAGACCTTTCACTGGACACCAACAACCTTGACCCTTTGACCATGACCTTGTAGATATCCGTATTTGTGAAAAAACTTTAACCTTGGCCATAACTTTTGAACAGTAAGGGATAGGGCTTTCATACGTCATATATGTAATCCTTGTGAGAAGACCTTTCATTGGATATGAAGATCCTTGACCCTTTGACCTTGACCTTTGAGATTGGCCTACTTAAAAAAAGCAAATCTTGACCATAACTTTTAAAGACTCAGGGCTAGTGCTTTCATACTTAACATATTTGATCCTTATGACAAGACCTTTCATTTGATAACAATAACTTTGACCTTGACCTTTGAGTTTGACCAACTTTTCAAGAAATTGAACGTTGACCATAACTTCTGAACGGTTAGGGCTAGGACTTTCATGCTCTACATAAGTATTTTATGTGGCAAGACCTTTCATTTGATACTAATTACACTGACCTTGACCTTAGATTTTTTGTACTCATTAAAAACTTCAACATTAGCTTACTTTCCAATTTCATAATTGTTTTCCAGTGAGAATACCCTACTTTTTGTATTAAATTTGCATTTAAGAAAAGCTTAATCGTTGCTATGTTGACATACGGGGGCATCAGTGTTTTACAAACACATCTTGTTTTTTTTTTGTCAAAAAATGTCTTTAGGCATTTTTGTAGTTTTGACTATTGTTTTTGTTGATAGAAAATGTCTTAGTTAGATTGTGAGTTTTCTTATTGTCATCTACTCACATGCTGTTAATTTTTATGCCCCCGTAAACGAAGTTTCGGGGGTATATAGTTTTTGTCGTGCCTGTCTGTCTGTCTCTCTGTTTGTCTGTTTGTCCGCAAAAACTTTAACCTTGCCCATAACTTTTGATTTAGTGAAGGTATGACTTTCATATTTCATATGTGTATTCTTTGTGACAAGACCTTTCTTTGGGTACCACCAAATTTGACCTTTTGACCTTGGAGTTTGACCCACTTTTACATAAAAATTAAAAATTTTTGTTAAAAGACCTTTCACTGGATACCAACAACCTTGACTCTTTGACCTTGACCTTGTAGATTTTCATACTTGTAAAAAAAACTTTAACCTTGGCCATAACTTTTGAACGGTAAGAAATAGGGCTCCCACACTTCATATATATAATCCTTGTGAGAAGACCTTTCATTGGATATGAAGATCCTCCACCCTTTGACCTTGACCTTTGAGCTTGACCTACTTTAATAAAGCAAACCTTGTCCATAACTTTTAAAGAGTTAGGGCTAGTGCTTTCATACTTTGCATATTTGATTCTTATGACAAGACTTTTCATATGATAAAATAAATTTGACCCTTTGACCTTGAACTTGGAGTTTGACCTACTTTTTAAGAAAATTTTTAAAATTTTACTTTGGCCATATCTTTTGAACAGTAGACACCAGGACTTTTATACTTCACATATGTAATGTTTGTTAAAAGACCTTTCACTAGATACCAACAGCCTTGACCCTTTGACCTTGACTTTGTAGATTTTCGTACTTGTGAAAAACTTTAACCTTGGCCATAACTTTGAACAGTAAGAGATATGGCTTTTATACTTTATATATGTAATTCTTGTGAAAAGACCCTTCATTGGATATGAAGATCCTTGACTCATTGGCCTTGACCTTTGAGATTTACCTAATTTAAAAAAGCATACTTGACAATAACTTTTAAAGACTTAGGGCTAGTTCCTTTCATACTTTACATATTTGATCCTTATTACAATACCTTTAATTTGATAACAATAACTTTGATGCTTTGACCTTGGAGTTTGACCTACTTTTTAAAAAAATTAAACGTTAACCATAACTTCTGAACAGTTAGGGCTAGGGCTTTCATGCTCTACATAAGTATTTTATGTAGCAAGACCTTTCATTTGATACTTATTACATTGACCTCTTGACCTTGGATATTTTTGTACTTATTAAAAACCTTTAACATAAGCTTACTTTCAAATTTCACAATAATTGTTTTCCAGTGAGAATACCCTACTTTTGGTACCAATTAATTAAATTTGCATTTAATAAAAGTTTAATCTTTGCTATGTTGCCATACGGGGGCATCAGTGTTTTAAAAACACATCTTCTTTTCATAAAATGTCTTAAGGTGTTTTTATACATTTTTGTCTGTAAATTTTGTTGGTTGATTTTGTTGAAAGAAAATGTCTTAGTTAGATTGTGAGTTTTTCATTTGCATACATGCTGTTAAATTCTTTTTCATTAAAAATGTCTTAAGGTGTTTTTATACATTTTGGACTGTAATTTTCTTTTTGTTGATTTTGTTGCAAGAAAATGCCCTAGTTAGATTGTGGGTTTTTCATTGTCATTTGCTTAAATGCTGTTAAATATAAAGGCAAACCGACTAATATACGAGTATATATGGTATGTTTGTTTACATTTTCTTTATGTACACCTTATTTGTTACTTTCAAAAAAGTAATAGGACTGTGATATTTATAACATTTTTTTTCTTTTTTATATACACTGCATGTATAAAGAAAAGATAAATCAACAAGTTTTAAACCAATGATATGTATTAGAACTTAAAGATAAGAATTTACTTTTTAACTTCTACAATAATTATGATTGTTTCCCCACAATAAAATGAGTAGTTATGTGTTTCAATGTTTAGAAATTTGGTAACTTTCATTTGTAGCTGAATAAATCTCGTTCTTTGTCACCCGGTACATATACCTTGAGACGCAAGGATGCTAAGCTGAAACGAAAGCGCCTGAGAAATGCACAGCCAAGCGTCAAAAGAAGACTGGGACTGAAAGTTGAAGGGCAATCTAAGAATGCATCGCAGTCTGTTCTTGAAGGTACATGTGCATGTACATCTATTTAATATTGGCTAATTTTTAGCGGTTTCATTATCTTTAATATATTTACTCGTACATGTATATAGATACAATCTAAAAAAAAGAATTGTTTTCAAGTAGATACATATAAGCCAGGGAGTAAATACAATTTGGGATGAAAAATTATCTGGAGTTCTGTTACTGTTATTAAGTTTCAATTCCCAACTGCTTATTAAAGTACTTTTCTTTTCCTTTGCTATAAGTACAAACCAGTAGAGCTTCAGTCTCGACAAATACTTCAGGTCTTTAATGCACTCTAAACTGTTTATATACCATTTGAACATTATATTTGACAGGTGTCTCATATACTGTGGCATTTCACTTTATTTAACATAAAACAAAATTTTGTAAAATTTTTACAATTGCCATGTTAAACATTTATGAAAATAAATCTTCTTTAAAAAGGTAGTTGAATGTAGAAGATTTGAAGTTGACAAGCAAGTTGTATGGCAGTATCTCCATCCACCTGAGAAGAGTGTTGAAGAAGTGTTAGCTTCACCATTGAAATTAAATAGAACGGTCTAGGGAATTTTAAGAACAGTAAGTTAAAATCTACTTTCTAAACATGTATTTCATTTTAACATACAGAAAATAAAAGTAATAATCCCAAAAGTCACAATCTTAAAGATGGCATGGACACAGATTTGAAGTTTAAATTATCTGTATAATGTACTACAACATATATTTTAATAGCCTTTCACACAAAAATAAATGAATAATCCTATTTCATCTAAAAGTTATTTAAGCTTAAAATATTTGGATGGGTTTGATTGACATGTACTTGCACATTCACAAATGTTAATTTTATTCTTTAAATGCATAGGCAAATTTTACAAATGTACCTCTCCCCATTTCTCAGTTTTAAGCTCCTAGCTGTAAGCTTAAGTGAGCTTTTCTGGTCACCTGGTTGTCTGTTTGTCCATACATCTGTAATCAAAATTAATACAAAGCTTCCTGTGATAATTTGTTTAAATTGTTTAAGAAAATTAAGGCCAAGTTCATTCACATTGGAAAATACTCAAGAAAAGAAAAGAAAATATGATGGAGTGATTAAATATTTTCTTTAGAACTGCTCGGCCAGAAAAACTTAATAGTTTTTGGAAGCCTCCTTGGGTGATGTAGATTTTTAATTGTTTAAATTAAATCACATCCCGTGGGTTTAGGGTATGTGGGGGCCAGGAGTTTTACATTGAAATATATAGGAAAATTCTTCTTTTCAATTTAAGAATAACAAAACCAGCAAAGGTAAAAGGTATATCAAAGCATACTTGTTCTTGAGGGCAACAAAGCCATGCATGGTGGTCATTAGCTATTTGGAATAATCTCCAGTTAATGTAGATCCAGATTTGTTCAAATCATGACTCCAGGGAGCAAAGTTATACGTAAGAGTATATATAAGACTTTTTAAAAATATATATATATTCTCCAGAACAGCAAACCAATTATTAGTTGTATGGAAGCAAAAAGTAGAGTAGTTTCACATTTGTCCAAATTATGACTCAGAGTTAGGCTGGGACCATAATGAAACTTCAAACTTATAGAAAAAAGCCAAAAAAATCTGGAAACATCCTTAGTGTTAATTCAAGTTTGTTCAGGAATTCAGATCATTCTTCCTTTTTTAGGGGTAGTTCGGGTCCACTTATAGGATTTTAGCAGACAAGGCCATCATACCTGCCAAGCCCCTGGGAGAACTATGCGTCTTATTCTTCCAGTATTACTACAAGGCAGATGAATGCATCCTCTCAGTGGAGAGGATGCATGCCTCACTTGTATTAGTAAGTATTTTTATGAACCAAGATCAAAAGATCCAAGACATATATTGTTTTTGACCTGTTTGACTGCAAACTTTAACCTTCACCATAACTTTTGAACCATAAAAGATAGAGACTTCATACTTGGTATGCATGCTTCACTAATTTTAAAAGTGCTTTCTAATAACACCAAGGTGAATGACTTTGTGACCTAGACTGTAACATATATGCTAAAAATATTTTTTTGTCAGCAAACTTTAACCCTCAATTGCCATAACTTTTGAACCTTGAAAGATAGAGACTTCATATTAAGCTCTTACAAATGACACCAAGGTCAATGACTTTGTGACCTTGACTGTGGCCTATATTTTGAAAAAACTTTTTTTCAACCTTCACCATAACTTTTGAACCATCAGAGGTAGAGACTTCATATATTGTATGCATACTCCACTTATCAAGTTCTTTTAAATGACACCAAGCTCAATGACCTTGTGACCTTGACTGTGATTTATATGCTGAAAAAATAGTTTTTTTTTTAACTTTTTTGCCACCGGGTGCAAAGTGTTTCAACAAAAACATCTTGTTTTTTATCTAATTTGCTTTGCTTTGTTACACTTAAATATGTAGATGGTGGATCAGATTGTTACAAATATTTAATTAACTTATAATTTGATAAATCTATCTATAAAATTATATGATAAATTTTCTTTGTCTGCATACATTAATTAACCCCATTGTTGATTTGTCCATGAAAGTCTGTCACGTGAAGGAGGTGGATTACTTATACCCTCTCATATGTTAATCTATACCTGGTCCAATGTAAATCTATACTTGGTCGATGTATTATGGAACTAACGCAATGTGATGTCATAATAGGCACCTCATGCAAAACCGTGCAGTCTCATGTCATAATAGGCACAGTATAAGCATGATGAAGCAAAGTTTCAAGTCCAAATGGTACTTTTTGTTTCCTATGTTATAAGTATTGATCAGTGAGTTTTAAACCAAAATCAAATGCAGATCACAGTGAATTAAAGTGTATATATTTTTAATGAAGTCTCTACTTTATTTCAGAGACACTTTCTTCACAAGAAGAAATACTTTAATACAGGGGAGTTGACTGCCTTCTGGGCAGAATTCAAGGCCTTTCTGGAAGAGGTAACATTAAAATCAGTTATCAGTATGAAAGAAAGATCCTCCATCATTTTTTTTATAAACTTGAAGGTACAGATCAAAAGGTCTTATTAAATTCATGAACTCCTCAAATAATTCCATGAAGTTAACTTGGGGCATTCTTTTTGAAAAGAAAAAGTTCATTCTTTTTAAGGGTTTTTGCCAGGTTTGATTGGGTTGTTTCTCTCTCACAGAATGGACAGTTTGACAGCCTTCCTTGTAAAATAATTATTCATTTTGCATTTGTTTTAAAAATATTAGATTGAGAAGGATGAACGCCCCAGAAATGGGAAAGACTCGAGGATATTGATAAAAGAAGGGCTGAAAGGGTCAGAGGTAAATACATTCTTTGGTTTTATTCTCAGAAATATTAGTAAAAAAAAAAAAGCAAGACCACCTGAAAATTCATATAAAATGTGTTTATATTGTTATAAATTCTAATATTATGGATGTGACAAATCAAAATTTGTTCAATTCATATTTTTTAATTCATAGTATACATAAAAATATTCATGTTCAGATCATATCTTATATGCAAACAGTACCGTCAGTTGATCAAATGTTTTTCAACAAAATTCTAATGTCTTGATTGTTAAATTCTTTTTTTTCCCAGACAACACAGAAGAATAATGTACCATAGAAGGAAATTAAATATTTATGAATTCTGAATATTTGTTTTCTCTTTTTATGGCAATTTTAGATTAACTGTTGGAAATGGAAGATGAAATCTTTGATAGTTCCATTGATGTGAAAAACAGTTAATCAGTTGAAGAGTTTAAGGTTGCAAGCTGCAAGTTCAAGAATTTCCACAATAAGAACTGAATAGTATTAGAATGTATTATAACGGGAAGTAATAGTATTACCAGTGCATGTGGTACTCTTTTATTAAAGGTTGAGTGTATAACTGATAATACTGAATGATATAGCAGCATATTAATATGCTTTGTTCAAATTTGGTTAACAAATTTATGAAACATTTAAAGCATATGTGATCCATATGTATAACATACATTAACCATATTCTGAAAACATGTTAAACATATGTGTTCCATATGTATAACGTGCGTTTACTCGCGTATGTTTAACGTATGATATTTACCACGTGTGTTTAACGTATGAATCACGTACGTGTAACATACGTTTCTAAACATATGTGACACGGTACGTGGTATTTTTTTCACGGAAAACGTACGTGAAGACACGTACGTGTCACATACGTTTAACGTACGTGAAACGTATGCGGCACAATTACCTGTGTAATTGATCATATTTATATGGAAGCATCCTCAGGAAGTTTAGATTCAAGTTTGTTCAAATCATGAGCCCCGGGGATAGGGCGGAGCCAAAATGGCCGACCAAAGTTTTACATAGAAATGTATGGGGAAATTCTTTAAAAATCTTCTTGGGAATAGCAAAGCCAAAATTGATCATATTTATATGGAAGCATATCCTCAGGTAGTGTAGATACAAGTTTATTCAAATCATGAGCCCGGGGGTAGGGCGGGGCCAAAATGGCCGACCAAAGTTTTACATAGAAATATATGGGAAAATTCTTTAAATTTTTTTTCTCAAGAATATCAAAGCCATAATTGATCATATTTATATGGAAGCATCCTCAGGAAGTGTTGATTCAAGTTTGTTTAAATCATGACCCCCGGGGGTAGGGCCCGGTCAAACTGGCCAACCAAAGTTTTACATAGAAATATATGGGAAAATTCTTTAAAAAACTTCTCAAGAATAGCAAAGCCATAATTGATCATATTTATATGGAAGTATATCTTCAGGTAGTTACAGGTCATGGGAAAACTTTTGGATTTTAACTTTTCAATAATAAACCAATTTCTACTTTTTCTTAGCCACAGTGCTCAGGTGAGCGATGTTGCCCATGGGCCTCTTGTTGAATGTAATGACGCAATATTTATACGTTTTAGAGTACTCGCACGCGTATGCGTTTTAACAGTTGTCAGTTATTCTGAAAGAAAAAGTGAGCGATAACGAGAAATGAAAATGTGTACTATGCAATGACAAATGATGTTAGGATGCGCTTTTCGAGAACCAGAACATAATGCCCTCAACTTCAAAGACTGGGCGTTCCCTCAAAGATAGACTTGCGATCAAAGCGCCTGAACTGTGACGCTCAGATTTGACCCACCCACCCACTCTCCCTCAACCAATAATCATATGTCCAAAAAAACACAACCAGGTATATAAAAATTTTGAGTATATGTTCAGTATGTTTGATAGTTTGTGAGTATTTTTTCTTTTAATTTTCATTGAATATTTTATGACAATTTATTTTTAATTAGTTATAATGGAATTAAATAATTGAATATGAATAGTTTTTGGCGGTGTTTTGACTTCACGCCAGAAATTGCACGAAATATAGCTGACTTGAAATACTTGGTGAAAAAGAGAATAAACAAGATGTGTTTGTAAAACACTGATGCCCCCGTATGGCAACATAGCAAAGATTAAGCTTTTATTAAATGCAAATTTAATTAATTGGTACCAAAAGTAGGGTATTCTCACTGGAAAACAATTGTGAAATTTGAAAGTAAGCTAATGTTAAAGGGTTTTAATAAGTACAAAATTCTCCAAGGTCAAGGTCAAAAAGTCAATGTAATTAGTATCAAATGAAAGGTCTTGCCACGTAAAATACTTATGTAGAGCATGAAAGCCCTAGCCCTAACCGTTCAGTAGTTATGGTTAACGTTTAATTTCTTAAAAAGTATGTCAAATTCCAAGGTCAAAGCTATTGTTATCAAATGAAAGGTCTTATCAAAAGGATCAAATATGTAAAGTATGAAAGGAACTAGCCCTAAGTCTTTAAAAATTATGGTCAAGGTTTGCTTTTTAAAGTAGGTCAGGGTCAAAGGGTCAAGGATCTTCATATCCAATGAAGGGTCTTCTCACAAGGATTACATATATGGTGTATGAAAGCCCTATCCTTTACCGTTCAAAAGTTATGTCAAAGGTTAAAGTTTTTTCACAAGTACGGAAATCTACAAGGTCAACGTCAAAGAGTCAAGGTTGTTGGTATCAAGTGAAAGGTCTTTTAACAAACATTACATATGTGAAGTATAAAAGTCCTGGTGTCTACTGTTCAAAAGATATGGCCAAAGTAAAAATTTAAAAAAATTTCTTAAAAAGTAGGTCAAACTCCAAGGTCAAAGGGTCAAAGTTGTTGTTATCAAATGAAAAGTCTTGTCATAAACATCAAATATGTAAAGTATGAAAGCACTAGCCCTAACTCTTAAAAGTTATGGTCAGGTTTTGATTTTTAAAGTAGGTCAAGCTCAAAGGTCAAGGTCAAAGGGTCATGGATCTTCATATCCAATGAAGATTTTTCTCACAAGGATTACATATATGAAGTATGAAAGCCCTATCCTTTACCGTTCAAAAGTTATGGCCAAGGTTAAAGTTTTTTCACAAGTATAGAAATCTACAAGGTCAAGGTCAATGGGTCAAGGTTGATGATATCCAGTGAAAGGTCTTTTAACAAACATTACATATATGAAGTAAAAATGTCCTGGTGTCTACTGTTTAAAAGATATGGCCAAAGTAAAATTTTAAAATTTTCATGTAAAAGTGGGTCAAACTCCAAGGTCAAGGTCAAAAGGTCTAATTTGGTTGTACCCAAAGAAAGATTTTGTCACAAGGAATACACAAATGAAATATGAAAGTCATAGCTCCACTAAATCAAAAGTTATGGGCAAGGTTAAAGTTTTTGTGGACAAACAGACAAACAGAGAGACAGACAGACACGACAAAAACTATATACGCCCGAAACTTCGTTTACGGGGGCATAAAACATGTTTATAGTTTGCTAACAAGTAGTATATGCGGTCTAGCCGGGGTTTTCAACTGAGTGCACTTTGGGGGATGGGGGATAGGGGGTTCAACGGAGTGCACTTTTGGGCTGGGGAGAGGCGGGTCAATGGAGTGCACGGGGGGTCTAGGGGATAACTGGGTCAATTTATTACATATAGCCCCTAAATACGGGGGTGTTTACATTTTACTATATACGTTGCTACTATGATTCATAACGCTGCTACTACGATTTTGGCAGCGATTCAAGAATGTCATTATAACGTCACGCTTTCATTCACAGTCAAAAGCTCGGCCTAGCCTAAACCAGTTCAAACTTGATTTCCTCAAAACAATGACAAATAACACACACAAGACAAAAAAAAATAACGCAGTAATTTTATTCAGAATGAAAATACATCAATTTACTTCTTCCTCTTCAGTGCCTTATCGGTAATTAGGGATAGTTTTCTCTTGTGTGTAGTACTAGGGCCTTGAATCTCGTCTTGTTGTCTTCCTTTTTTTCTCTTTTTTGTCTCCTTCTTTCAGTATAGGTTTGGTCTGGTGGGTCCCTGAAATATAGGGTTGAGGCTTTTTCTCCAGTTTTTGTACTTCTTTCACTAATTGGCCTGTCTTCCTTCCTAGTTGGCTAACCTTTTGCATCACTTCTTATCTAAATTCACCCATAACATTTTGAATTATCTGCATGATAAAAGCCATTTGACTTAGATACCGCATATTATTCTCCTGTCATCTACGTCCATAAGATCCTGTGTTTCTGGCACGGTCTCTGTTGTATTTTCCTCTGTCATATTTTACTTTTGTCAAGTTCAGAATGCTAACGAAGAGTGATCTTAAATTTTCAGCTCTAGTTTACATACCTGCTGTGGGCCGTGTTCATCGATACGTTTTACTAGCGTTTTTATACCTGTTGCATCATCTGTAAGGACTGTGTGCAAAAAATTAGGGGCCGTGTGCACCTTTTACCTGCGTTCTTTATACCTGTTGCATCACCTGTAAGGACCGTGTGCTAAAATAGGTTGGACTTACGTTTTGATCGTACTGTGTACACTGTCTAGTCAGCGAGCTACCTATATAGATGCATTATGACTTTATTCACTTGTAAAATTATAGTTTCATTATTACTTTTGTTTCTAAGAAGAAATGAAGGACTATCTTCTGTTTTTTACTATTTTTTTTCTATGGCGATTTTCCTATTGTGAAGCTTTTCTTGAATAAAGCTCAATTTTTCTACGACTACTGAAGTATTCATCCTGATGCAATTTTGCCATTTGAATGTTGAGACCCTGTTCATTTTTGAAATATCCTTTCTGCCAGACCTATTTCACAGGTAAGTTTGTCTAAGTTTTGTTTACATTTCCTATGAAGGTCATCTTTGCATTTAATCATAATTATGTAAAGTTCTTTAAAAGAACTTTTATATTTCACATTTGTATTCTTTATGGCAAGTACTTTCATTGGATATCAACAACTTTGACCTTTACTATAGAGATTTACGTTCTTTAAAAAAAAATTTGAACCTTGACCATAACTTCTGAACAGTAAGGGCTAGGGCTTTCATACTTCAGATATGTAATCATTGTGAAAATCTTTCATTGGATATCAACAATTTTGACCCTTTGCTCTTGGAGTTGACCTACTTAACAAAAACTTGTTTCTTAAAAAAAATCAACTTCAATGTTACTTTCTAAATAAATGATAGGATGTTCATATTACACACAATATGTCATGAAAAATAACATCTCACCCACAAAGACGTCGAAAGCGGGGGACTACAATTCTTTGAATTTGCTTGTTTCAACTTATGTTATACGATAAAAAATAATTTGGGGCACTTTACTCAGTTTATCGATCGTAAATTGTATAGTATACAATAAATTAAATTGGCGTGGCTTTAATCCCACATTTCTAATATGTAGTTATTATTCAATTAACTTGATTAAAATTATGTATTGCTCTTTAAAAGGTTTAGTCACTGGCTAGGTAGCCAGGCAGCGTCGACCCTGAAGAAACGGATGACTGATTTTGAAAGATACTTCTCACCGAACCCAACCAGTATTCGGACAAGAGATGTTTTAAACATCACAGAGTTGTTCACTCCCATATCAACACCATCAGAAACCACTCTAGGCCTCATGTTTTCAAAATAACGGTAAACGGATAGCAATTTAGTTAAGTGACTAAAACATTAATACACTATTGAAATTCATTATCATGTCATATCATCGGTTATGCCTTTAATGTAAAAACTTTTAATTGTTTATTTATATATTTTAGAAATGGAATAAAATCACGGACTAAATACTCAAGACAGAGGTCCACGGAGCTCCCTATGTCGTTGAACCAGCTTTTCAGGAAATCGACGAAAACTTTGAGAAGCTGGATAGCGATGTTCGCTCTAGCTTTAAATATTTCACAAACAACTACCTTACTCCAGACATGATATGATATTTGGATGAGACTGGAAAGCAGTTTGAGCATCGCCTAACCTCTGTTGTTGCCAGGAAGGGTGCCAGGTCCATTCCAGGGAGGAAAAGAAATCAGAGATAACATTACCATTCTTCCCTGTGTAAATGCTCTTGGTGATGTCCTTCCTCCAATGTATAACGTGAAAGGACACCACGGTGCCTGGAGACTTTTTCCACCCTCAAATCTCCAGCTGGAACCTTATGGACCTACCAGGACAAGGCCTGGATGTGCGACATCCTACGACAAATGTTGTTTTCACAGGTATTCCTCACCAACATCGGTATGATGCTTCCCCAACTGTTGATCCTGGACTCCCACTCTTCCCATGAAGTCTTGGGTCTTCTTCGGTATGTTCAGGAGGCCGTGAGAGAAAACTCCTAATTCTGGCCATGCCTCACCATACATCTCATCACCTTCAGCCGCTGAATAAATGTTTTTTTTGTACCATTTTCTCGAGCCTTCTTCAAAGCTTGTAACAACTTGCTGACTGAGCATCCAGACCTTGTCATAAACAAGACAACATGGCCAAAGGAGTTTAAAACAGCCTGGACTGCAGCCTTCACCAAAGAAAACATCATCAGTGGTTTCAGGGCAACTGAAATATGGCCCCAAAATCCATCTGCCATCCCAGAAAGTGTCTTTGCTCCTTCCCTGGCTTATGACGTACTGCTTGACACAGTTTCATCCCAAATCCTTCTTTTTCAGCGGCAGCCATCTCCGATCCCTCTTCTTCAGATGCAGCCATCTCTTTTCCTTTTGAATTGAGTATTGACAGTTGTTGGGATGTACATTTAAGTCTGTTTTTGTATTATTTAAAAGGCATTGAAAGAACAATAGAAAACCACTCAACTGAATTTGAAAATGTATTTATTCCACACGAAACAAACAAGAAGAAGTCTTTTACTCATAGTTTAAAATACCTTATTGACTTAGCCTTGGATGTAAATTCAGTCCCAAAAGCTGCAAAATATCAAAGATGTATAAAGCAATTTGTTACTTATTACTTTTTATGAAGAAAAAATTACTTTATGTTAGAAAAAAGCTTTGTATTTTTGCTGTTGTACACATAAATATGACAAATTGTAATTTCAACTTATCATAATGGATATCAATTAAAAAAAATTCTCAGCATCATCTTAACTTCAGAAATGATAAAATACAGAAAAAATTCAAGAAAACAGGGTCGACTTAGTTTCTAAGCCAAAATTTTAAACTACCGCTTAACCTTATAATCCTTCTTTTCCTTTTTAGTGAGCAGTACAATCCAGCAAAACAGGCAAAGAAAGCAGGGAAGCCCTGCATAGGAGACTTAACAAGAGATAAAGACTTTCAATGGATCGTATTGTGATTGAAGCTTTACTTCTTAATCAGTTTTTCTTGAAAGCTAGAAGTATGTTACAGGGCATTCGTGTAGAATATCAAATTATGATTATTTCAGCGAACTCATTCTTGCGAACAAATTGAATAACTTGCATAAAACAAAGTATTTGGTTTCAGTTCTATTATATTTTAAATTAATCCGATTTTTATGCACATCTGTCACCGTTCTGCTTATATCACTTCAATCAAGTAATCCCCACCCTAGCGTTCTGTTACAAAAAGTGAAATATTTTTCTGCTTTATATATTTCTTTCCATGTATGTTAATTTTTATATCAAACAGTTAATTTGTCAAAATTGATCAAATGCAGCGGAATGGATGGTTATAAATACCCTTTTCAAAATTAAGCATAGTGACCATCAAGACCAAAATCTTCTGTCTCGGGGGAGAGGTTTACTCAAAAATGGATAGAGAAGAGCTGCCTTCTTTTTATCATATGATATAATATGTTAAAGTCTAAAGTAAAATATATCTTATTTTTCAAAGTGTAAATTGGAGGTCCTTGCTAAATTAAAAACATCTCTTTTGAAACTTGCTTTTACTGGGCAACATAAAAATAATCATTATTAACCATCTGGTAGGATTTCATTTGTCATACCGGCGTACGCCGAATGCGCCGCTTGACCCTTCGTAACCCGGCTTGTTACTTCATTTGACCGGGGAAGGTTCGCCGGCGTACGCCGAATGCGCCGGTCTGAAATGACCGGCGAGGAGATCGCCGGTCTTAGAAATATTGCGGGAAGAGAAAACAACTGTGAAAATGCAGATATTTTTTACCAGATGGACATGTTCTTTATTTGTTTGCATATTTTGAGAAAATCTGTATTCATATAATTAAAATGTGTTTTTATTTTCTGAAAAATAAAATTTTTTGCGAGGTTCATGGTTTTATTTTATATTGAATTTCGAATTATTCTAACTAAGACATAATGTAAAAATGATAAAACTTAATTAATATATTATCATTTAGCGTAATTTTTAATTTTTAAAAATGTTTTCGCCAGTTTACTTTATTTGCCACTTAGCCGTTTTACGCCGATCAGTGACAAATGAAACTGGCCCTCTGTCATCCTTCTCTAAATTGATCAATCCAATCATTGATTAAATTTATTCATTTTTGTCTTTATAAAGTATGCACAAATTATAAAACGCTTCCTCTAAAGGTTTTTCCTCCATATGAGTGAAAAATTCTCGAGAGGGACATTAAACAACATCTAAAGGAATTTCTTAGTTAAGTTATACCATGAAATTAAGTAATATTTAGAGTACGAGTTTCCTACTGTATCAGAGATACAGGGCGGGGCTTGAGGCGAGAGCGATAGCTCGAGCCGGGCCCCGCCCTGTATCTCTGATACAGTAGGAAACGAGTATTCTAAATGACTTGTGACATGACCTTTTTAATGACCTCACCATATTTGGGTACATATCTCTCAACCAATCAGATGATTTGGGCAGAAAGTTGATTTAGTATCCCATTTTAAGCATTTGCAACTGAAATGCCGAGTGGGGTGGACGTGCAGGTATTTATCATTTTAAAAATACTTATTTAGGGGATGCATTACCGTATATAATTTGTTTTCCAAAAAAATATATTTAAATTTGATTGCTTAGTTTTTTTTTTCTATTCAGCTGTTGCCGACTTCGTTTTTTTTTTTTTTTTAAATTTAAGGTACGATTTAATGCAAAACATTTTAATATTTAAGAATCATGAGGGGATGTTTTTGAATCAAAAATACTTCCGGGAAAACGTACTCTGAGAGAAATGTCCGACAATGTCGTACACCTGTCGTAATATAAAAAATTGAAATAAACAGATGAAATGAAAGCGGGGAGGGGGGGGGGGGTATTTTACCTTCATGTTTTAAATAAAATGTAGAGTAACCAAAGGGCATTCCAGCACTCACTGGTGCCCCCACTCAATCCTCCTGGGATTTTTTTTTTCTTTTTCGCTTTCGTAAATGATTTAATATTTTGCTAAACTTGTATACATACACTTTTTAATTTATCAACAAGAAACGATAGCAGCACATAGTGTCTAGGTTGGCTATCAATCTACCCCCTCCCCCAGTGTAATATACGAGTTTCCACTTATTTTTTTTCGAGGGGGGGCATAGGTATTATTTAGAGTACGAGTTTCCTACTGTATCAGAGATTCAGGGCGGGGCTTGAGGCGAGAGCGATAGCTCGAGCCGGGCCCCGCCCTGTATCTCTGATACAGTAGGAAACGAGTATTCTAAATGACTTGTGACATGACCTTTTTAATTACCTCACCATATTTGGGTATATATCTCTCAACCAATCAGATGATTTTTACAGAAAGTTGATTTAGTATCCCATTTTAAACATTGCAACTGAAATGCCGAGTGAGGTGGACGTGCAGGTATTTATCATTTTAAAATAATTGTTTAGGGGATGCATTATATAATTTGTTTTCCAAAAAAATATATTTAAATTTGATTGCTTAGGTTTTTTTCTCTATTAAGCTGTTGCCGACTTCGTTTTTTTTTTAATTTAAGCTAAGATTTAATGCAAAACATTTTAATATTTAAGAATCATGTGGGGATGTTTTTGAAACAAAAATACTTCCGGGAAATCGTATTCTGAGATAAATGTCCGACAATGTCCTACACCTGTTGTAATATAAAAAATTGAAATAAACAGATGAAATGAAAGCGGGGGGGGGGGGGTATTTTACCTTCATGTTTTTAATAAAATGTAGAGTAACCAAAGGGTATCCCAGCACTCACTGGTGCCCCCACTCAACCCTCCCGAGAGTTTTTTTTCTTTTTCGCTTTCGTAAATGGTTTAATATTTTGCTAAACTTGTATACATACGCTTTTTAATTTATCAACAAGAAACAATAGCACCACATAGTGTCTTGGTTGGCTATAAATCTACCCGCTCTCCGAGTGTAATATATGAGTTTCCACCTTTTCTTCGGGGGGGGGGGGGGGGGGGGGGCATAGTAATCATTTGTGAACTGTCCCACTCCCTCCTTTCTAAAATTTTTGAATTCCACACTAATAACTTTACGTTTTTAAATTTTATTCTTAATTCACCTCAAATTTGAGTAAATAATAAGAGTGTTTTCATGGGAATTGAACGATTCTTGTGTTTATACACAGATTCAGCTTTCCCTCATCGCTTAAAATAAACCGTACTGTATCGTTGATATTTAGCAGATACAGTACAGTTTCTGTTCATTTGCATAAGAAACGCCCACCAAAAGTGTTCTGTATCGCAGTTACAGTATGCTTGACTTCAAAGGAAAACTCACCGGGTCATGTCACAATAATCATTTGTGAACTGTCCCACTCCCTCCTTTCTAAAAGTTTTGAATTCCACACTAATAACTTTACGTTGTAAAATTTTATTCTTAATTCACCTCAAATTTTGAGTAAATACTAAGAGTGTTTTCATGGGAATTGATTGATTCTTGTGTTTATACACAGATTCAGCTTTCCTTAATCGCTAAAAATAAACCGTACTGTATCGTTGATATTTTGCAGATACAGTACAGTTTCTGTTCATTTGCATAAGAAACGCCCACCAAAAGTGTTCTGTATCGCAGTTACAGTATGCTTAACTTCAAAGGAAAACTCGCCGGGTCATGTCACAACAGTCGTTTGTTGAACAGAGACAGCCATTTTTCGTCACTATTGATCTAAGGATTGACGTCATTTTTCACATTATGACGTCATAGACAAGGAACAAAACGTTATTCAACATACGCCAATTATAAAAACTTGTGTAGGGCTACGTTAGTTCAATATTTTTTTCTAATCTGAATTTCGGTTTTGTAGATATAGAGACAGTCCGCAAACTTTTTGATCACCACTCGTAAGTTGAAATTCAGAAAAAGTTTTTCTATTTGATTTAATGTATGGCGAACATAAATCGAAGTACTGAAAGTACTGAAAAGCGGTTAGCATGCTTTCATGGAATTTGACTGTACAGTGTAGACTAACAAAAAAATGCATTCAGTGATGATATTAAAGTAAGCATGCATATTTTTGTCCGATGTCATCAGCGAAGAAGCAGACACACTGACTTTTGTAGTACTTAACTAAATGGAAAAACCAATAACATCCCAGACTGATGTAACGAATGTATGTTTCAAAATATCAACCTGGGATTTTCAGTTTGAAAGACAGGAAGTTCAATTTCAAAAATTTCCAAATGTGCTCAGAACGAAAAAAAATATGTTGATGTTGCAAATTTTATTGTCTTTCATGCTCTATGACTCTGAAATTAGGTAATTGTAAAGCCTACTCAAAAAGAAAATAAAACAAGTAGAGCTTTTCAAAAAAGCTTACTGTCTTTAGCAACAATTTTAAATAGTAAACAGATCTATACTTCTTTTGTATTTCTTGATTTAGCTTTTTGCGGGCATTAGCCCTACCACGGTTGTCGCTCGGTCATATCAGTAGACGTTGACTGGCCGAGAGCTTTCGGCAAACCTCGGCTGATTCCCATTCACTCTTCAAACAAGAAAGGGGAAAAGAATAATAACAAATTGTAAAGCCTGCAAGCAATAACTATCAAATTTTATTTATAATGAAATTAAAAAGACCTTTTTATTTAAGGAATAACTGTCTTATTTTTCGAATTCATGAAGTGATCAATGGATTGGCTTGTGTGATAATTTGCATAAACGCCGAAGGCGTTTATGCATAAAATTATCACACAAGCCAACCCATTGATCATCTTCATGAATTTGAAAAATCTGACAAGTTATTCCTTATATTTACATGCTTTGATTCTACCAATCCACGGGCTCCAAGCCTGCTTCTCTCTAGGTGTTGTCTCGCCCTGCACGTGTTTTTTTTTGGAACCGCGACAAAGGACATTCACGAGGAAATCAATTACATTTACATTTGGTAATTTTATCTCAGACAAAGACATTGGAAATGTTAATATTTATCGCTATTAAACAATTTTATCACTATAAAACAGTAAAAACGCTATGTTATTAAGAATTAATTTCTGCCGATTTTGTTGTTCGTTTTGTCATTTTTTTAAGATTGGAATTGTACGAAAAATATATCATCAGAAAGTTATCTTCCTTGCCTTGAACAGCGTTTCAACCAATGAAATAATTGAAAATTTTCTCATCATGCAATTTCTGCCAATCACAAAAGAGAGGAAGTGCATAGTCCGACGACTGTAATAAAACTTCAACTATACAATACCGTCTTCCAAGGAAGACGGTAATGATAATTCAAATTCTTAAGATTAATTTATTTGGAGTTCTGTACATAGATCTTTAGCTGGCTAGTCTGAGAAAAACGGATGGACGAGCAGAGAATTTGTAAATTAATTTAATTTCAGAGGGCTTCAGTTTCGTATGATCACTGCGGGTCAGCAGGTGTGACCTGTTATTGGGGATGCTTACTTCTCCTAGGCACCGGAACTTTCAAGGATCCGTTTTTCATTTGAGACTGATCACTATTCATTCTGTATTTTGATACAGATACTGAGTACATCTGTTTATTAATATTATGAACTATTTCTCTCACAGGAAGAAAGACAAGTAAACAAGATAATAAAGTTTTAAGAAATGTACACTATTGACTTTAAATACAATAAATGTTCGAATTAGGAAATGGTACATGACAATAATTCAAAAATGAGTATTGTAAGCACGATATATATTAACGAACATATACTGAGTATTTGGCAAATATTTAAATAATGTGACGTTTATAATCGTTTGTAATGATTAGACTGAGTACAGAATTTATCCCTGGAAACAAAGCTTTCATCATCTTTTAAATAATTTCAGTTGAGAAAAAGGAGAAGAAAACAAACGTTTCATTATGGAAGTAATCTATAACTGTACAGCTTACAGATGCAGGGTTCTCCATAAGCTGTTTTACTCCCGACACAGCAAAATTTTCTACGACACAGTAACGATTAAAATTTTATGCATGCGACACATTTTTAATGAACTCGTAAGAATATCATCCTGTCCTGAAGTTTCCCTATTTTTTCCTTTGCAATTCGGTAATTTGATAAAAAAAAAACTGACAAAAAAGTACAACAAATTTACTTTCAAAAGTGGTTATTAGATTGATTGTATCGATCAGAATTTTCCCTGCTTTTCATAGCACGTGTTTTTACTTTTATCAATATGTATGACGAAAATATTTGTATATCGAAATAGTGATTTATTTTAAAAAGTGTGTGCATATGTTCCTATATAAGTTTTTTTTAGATATAAAGTTTTCTTCATGTACTAGTATTACTTAAGTTAATTAAAGGGATGGCTAAATATTTTGGCAAGGAAAATGAAACTCAATCGAGAGATTCTCCGATGTTTTGCAGTCTGTAATAACCTTCAACCCCTTAAGCCAGTAATCAACCCGTCCTTTCTGTGCCAGTAGCATAATTCGATCAAATATTTATTGTTCTTGAGGGGTACCTTATAATTAATCAAAGGCACCTGAATTTTTATCAGTAAGTCTCTAAATTAGCCAAATATCGAAACATTCTATCCCTCTATTTACAGTTTAGATACACAAGGTGTGCAACGCCATTTTGACCCCCTGTTCAATTCAGGCTTCAATTTAACACATAAATCGGATATGATGGTTTTTTAGTGTAGCATTGGGTTCAAATATGATATTTCGCGCTATATATTTCTTCCTTAAGTTTAAATCCAACGCTTTGATAAAGTTATCAGCTAAACTTCATGCTGACTTCAAATTTCGTCACAGGGCCCGATCGCCATCAGCTGACGTCACGGAAATTTAATCTCGACACCAAATGCACCTATACATAAAATTTTAAAATCCAACAATAAAGAATGAATTGTTTAAACGTCCACATTTGGCCCCCCGATAATTTACAAAAAATAAGTTTGAAGATTTCCAACATATTTTTGTCTCAATCTTTCCATCAAACATTGTAGTTTATTAATTTCATTTTCAATTTTCACTTCCTTGCACTGTAATTGGGTATTTATCTGATTAATATAGCAGGGGTACGTTGTTTACATCGATTTCCCATAGACTTTAGGCCACACCCCCACTTTGCAAGCCCATTTTTTATATGAGCGCATAGATGTTTCAAGTTGTAGTAAATAGGGTCAATGTAAAGAGTTAAACTTGTCATTTTAATTCATGAAAGAAATTGAAACAGCCATGCGCTCACATGTTATTTTCCAAAAAAGGTGCAAATTCACGGGTATCTGTCCCTATAGTAAAGGCACCTTGTTTAAAAAATTTCAACCCGCCTTTGACCTCATGAATAACAAAGCATTGAACACGTGACTCAAATCTATTCACTTTTATGCTTTGAGCAGATCAATGCGACATCGTGTCCGGTGTTGCGAGTTATCGATGGTCAAATCATATTCAAATGGGTAATGTACCCTGGAATAATTTTCTTTTACCGGTTTATTTTAGATGTGTTAACATTTTTGATTTACTTGTTATTAAACGAAATTTCAGTTGATTATGTTTGATTTGTTTTCTGTATATATAAATATATTTTGGAAGCTTGTTGTAAAAACCTAGCACTTACTGCTTGTATCTCATTAATACAGAATTTAAAAAAAATACTGTGAATATATATAATATATATTGTAATTTTTCCTTTGTTCCTAAGTATACATTGTATGTAGTCTATGTACTTCACATTGAACAATGGAATGTTAAAAAGACCTGTATATCGGACAAAAAGTCACTAAACGAATACATTGCACAGAATGCACCCCTAATATTGAATAGAGGGAAACTCCGGATTTCTTCTGACGACACTACAAATGTTATAACATTTTGTATCGGCACAAAATCTAACAACAATTAAGATTTGAATATAATTATTCGTAACAAAATCGAATGAAAAGGGGCGTAAAAATTATTTGAAATGATTTATTATTCATTTCAGAACAGGACGAGAGTTTGTAAAAATCAAATTATGTACTCGAGTGGATTTCTACAAATAATAATTACTAAAAAAGGAAGATCATGTAAGTTGTCATGTTGTAAATTTTGTATTTACTGCCACCCGGTAAATTCAAAATTTACAACATGACAATCATATCACAGTAACTTGTCTGTGCATGACATGGATTAATAATGCAATCTAGGGACTGTACTTGTCTAACTCTGATTTTTTTTATGTTTAGCAGCGATAATATTGACGTTTAATTTTTCACTTTTGTGAAATTTTATACTTTATGCACCAAAAAAAATCAAACTTTTATACATAATGTTTTATATCATAATTCAACCTTTTTTTTTTGTAGCACACGAATTTTGCAAAGTTATATATGTATATACTATGAAATAATTATTTACGAAACAGTAATAAGCTTTAATGGATCATCTGTAAGCCCTAGTGGATTAATTATCATCGCTATAAAAAATAATGTCTTAAGGAATGAAAAAGTGTTTCTTGCGTTATACGCTCTATTCATTAAATCCATTGTTTATTAGTCCCCTACCGGTGAAACCGGAGGGGACTATAGGTTTCCTCTGCGTCTGTCCGTCCGTCTGTCCGTCCCGTCAGTCTGTCCCACTTGGTTTTCCGCACTTTTTTTCTAAACGCTTGCAGATATTGAGCTGAATTTTGGTACGTGAGTGTATCTTGATGAGTTACAGATCAAGTTTGAATTTCGTTTTGCTTCATTGATTTTTGACAGAATTATGGCATTTTGAATATTTTTCATTCCCACTTGGTTTTCCGCACTTTTTTTTCTAAACGCTTGCAGATATTGAGCTGAATTTTGGTACGTAAGTGTGTCGTAATAAGTTACAGATCAAGTTTGAATTTCGTTTTGCTTCATTGATTTTTGACAGAATTATGGCATTTTGAATATTTTTCATTCCATCTTGGTTTTCCGCACTTTTTTTCTAAACGCTTTCAGATATTGAGCTGAATTTTGGTACGTAAGTGTATCGTAATGAGTTACAGATCAAGTTTGAATTTCGTTTTGCTTCATTGATTTTTGATAGAATTATGGCATTTTGAATATTTTTCATTCCCACTTGGTTTTCCGCACTTTTTTTCTAAACGCTTGCAGATATTGAGCTGAATTTTGGTACGTGAGTGTATCTTAATGAGTTACAGATCAAGTTTGAATTTCATTTAGCTTCATTGATTTTTGACAGAAATGGCATTTTGAATATTTTTCATAATCGCTTAATTAAGATCGGGTTCGAACTGCGCCAACTTCC
Source organism: Saccostrea glomerata (assembly GCA_003671525.1). Classification (NCBI taxonomy): domain Eukaryota; kingdom Metazoa; phylum Mollusca; class Bivalvia; order Ostreida; family Ostreidae; genus Saccostrea; species Saccostrea glomerata. The sequence continues at coordinate 23,064 of PRKT01001395.1, read as the reverse complement.
GATTGTCGACAAAAATATGAAGCGAGGAAAAGACGATGGATAAATGAGTTGAATTTTCGTCTTAATGTTAATTATTTTATTAGATTTAAGGCATTTACAACTTGAAAATCTTTCAGTTTAACCTTGGACATGACTTTTGCAGATTAAAAAATGACATCCTGAAGAAAAAGGGGAACCCGGTAGGGGACATGTATTGCTTATGCAATACTCTCAGAATGCTTGTTTATATATATAAATAATTCGACGAATTTCTAATAAATATTGCAAAAGAAACTCGTAAGCTAAGCAGAAAAAACGAAGTTAAGCCTGACAAATGGAAAAAAAGAAGATGCTTATATTTGGTCGGTCTCTAGCAATAAGAAAAAAGGGTTTTTAGGTGTCACTTCATTATAAAACTTCGTACACTTCGGACACTCGCTAATGTAGTCACACTAATCGCACGCTTGATAGACGCCCCGCCTTCTCATTCAAATACTAGTACTGCAATGACCTACATAGCCGTAATGGCGAAGTTTTACAGTGAAATATGCCACTTTCTTTATATGATATCATGTATATATTGAAAGTTTTTTTCTTAAAAAATCTTGAATAAGTATCTACATCTATTAGACTCTACTTGAAGACTTTAGCTATAAGATAATAATGTTGTGATTCAAAACGGTAAAATTCTGAATTTAAAAAGGGGCGAGATTGCAGCGCTAAGAGGACTCATTCTTTATTTCATTGACAAACAAAATCAAATAAAAATTAAAAACCGAAAGATTATGTTGTTTTGATAGTCTTGATTTTATTTAATATATGTTATATGTGTTAGAAACAAATCATTAGTAGTGGCTTTGTTGAAGTTTCTGTTGTCGATAGGTAGCGCCTTATTGAGGTTTCCGGTTGCCCACACATGCCATATAGCGGCTAGCGAAGCTAACCGCTTAAAAAGTACCGCACCATGACACAATCTAGGTTTATTGGGAAAACAAGTTCACATCGATGAACATTTTGAATTTTAACAGAAAAGATAATCTAATAAATAAATGGTGAGATATTAAACCTCTCATTGAATATGCTGTGGGTACATCATGTTCATGGTTCACAAAGCGGCGGAGAGCTACCTTTAAAGTTGCTCCAGACCTATTATACGGGCCCTAGCCTTTTTTTGCTTCACAGAGGAAGAATGAAAGACCTGACCTTGTCATATGATTTGAGGAGGGCCATCATCTCTGTTTTCTTATAGAAGCCTGCATTGTCTGACCAGTCATGGAAAAGGGGAAGTCGATGCATCATTAGAATGAGTATTTTCCATTACATTAATGATGATGGCTGCAGTAGTCATGCTGTCCTGTGATATTTGACTCTGGAAGATGGGCACAAAGCCTAGACTCTCAACACTAGTTCTTTCTTATGGAAGCCCCCGTAATATATGCCATGGTAAACCACGTTTCCGAACCAAGACCCTTAAGACATTGGATCTTTCAGCCTAACCAGCTTTGTAAGCGAAATCCCTCAGTATTCCCTGAAAAAGGTTTCTTAAAGTTAGAAATTCAGGTTACATTGTTTAAGTTTATAAAAACAAAATATAGGGTTGTCACGGCGATTACAAATACTTTACCGATAAAGTTCTTTCATATGTCGCCAAGGTTATTAACTTCAGGAGCTTGACCGTAGACTTTAAGCTAGAAATAACTTTTTCAAACTTTCACCATAACTTTTAAAAGACGGATATTTCATATTTGGTATGCATACTTACCTAATAAATATCTTTAAAATGGCATTAAGATCAATGACTTTGTGACCTTAATTGTGTCCTATATCCATTAACAAGTATTTTTAACTTTGTTGCTGCCGGGCGCATAGTGTTTCAAAAACACATCTTGCAGCACATCTATTATATTGATTTCTTCAAAATAAGCCTTAACAGTGCTGCGAAAGTTCAGCGAGGATCTTTGACGACAAGGGGTGAAATGGTCAATTTGATGACTGTGCAGAATACCAGACATCTGTAACAGATAATATATGTATAATGAAATATTTATTTATATAATTTCCTTAAAATGTCTCTTCATCCATTTTGAATATTTGCCTACTTATATAGTTAAGACATTTATATCCATATTATTTTTAATTTTGAACATTTGAAACTTCATTATGTAAAGAAATTAAGGTCGGGTAATTATATTAACTGTGATTTTCTCGCAGTATTTTTTCTACTTTCAAAGTCACCATAAACACTATATATGTATATATAGAAAAAAAAACCTCCATGATGGCAAACAAAAAATTGTATCTTGACTTTATGGAAAAAATAAATACATTGGACGAGTTAAAACTTTGTCAATATTTCAACAAGTTTAACGAGGGAATGAAATTACTATCAAAAGCACACAGATTAAAATCATTGGACCATTACAGATTATTGTAACACACAATAGCATTTCATTTAAGAACCACAGTGAATTTTATGGCCTCATCCCCATCCTTTTACCGGCAACTGAGACTGCCGATGCAATTGTGACGACAGGGGGCAAAGTTGTTTTTTTTTTCGCTTTTAAAACCAGTTTTATGAAGAGCTCTCAAGTTGAAACATTTCAGATTTCATTACAGCAGAATTTCTATTTCCAAAAACTGTGACGGAACCATCAGCGTCAACCATGTGTACGTTTTCGGCAGAATTGTTAGAGAGCATTTTAAAAAAGCAAGTTTTTGTCATCACTAGTTAGCCAGTACAAATAAAAACACATGCAGACCTGCCTACCTTTCCGCTTTCGGCGTAATTCTTCCGCTTTCTACCACAAAATTACGCCCCTTATATTAATATTACGCCTTTGATATTTTGGTTTAAAATCCATTATGGGAGTCTTAATTTAAAGTCAAAGTACGACCTCCAGAAATTAAATGCGGAGTTCTAGTGAAAAGTAATAAAAAGAGGACGAGTTCTATAACGTACGTAATGTACCAAGTATAGTTATATGTAAACTGGTATGGCGAAGATTCGGAAAAAGACGGGAAGGCACTACTTACATTGTACGTTAACTAATAAACGATATTGCAATAAATACAGTCATTTCTATTCTCGAATTTGGTTTATTTTAACATTGCTTAGAACAAGATAGAGAAATTCGGGTATGGAAAAGAATAAAATACAGTGTTATTAAGCACAATTTGTGTAAACATGCAAACAAAAGCCTTCAATTAAAGAATTTGATACAAATTGATTAAATGCATCAGAATGTGCGGTTGATTTGAGTTTAATATAGGATACTAGTATTTCAATACACTCTCTTTGAGTGTAGATGATTCGTAAAAGAAACATTATGGCAGCTTTGTTAAGTAGTAAACAATTTCGGTCGTTTTGAAAGAAAGTATTACACTACAATAGCAAAATGGGAAAACATAATTGATTATACTTTTACCTCTGAAATTCCGCCAAAAATTTACAGAAATTACACCATTGTAATGAAAAGGGTAGGCAGGTCTGCTCATGGATTTAAATGCAGACACATCTACTGGACATTTGCTTCGTAAACGTCCGCTAAATTCTCTATTTCAACCAATGACACCTTCTCTGGAACTGACATGAAAGATACTCATGAAAATTTGTAATCTTTGGATTAATTTCACTGAGGCTTCTTTCTATACTCTCTCGTTACTCGGAAACAACACATCCAGGATATTTAGTCTTTGTTGGTGCAACTCTTCCAAAACGCCATTTTTATTCCAGATTCCCAGTTTGTCAAGTCCTCTATCCACAGAGAATGGATGCACTCGCTGGCACCCTCACACTCCACAAATGAGGTTCGCGTTCCGGTTAGGAGACGGGAAAAGTTATGCACTTTATGGAAGGATCAGCCAACTACCCAGAGAGCAGCAAAAAAACCATTACACACATACACCCATGGCGATTATCTTTGTATAAAGTACTCGCATAACCTTTATTGACGAAGGGGGAGAGGCAGGCAACATCAGAACATGTAGGCACGCTCTAATAAAAGAGAGTTGTATAAGCTTTCTGACTCTTTCATAGGAGAGGGAAGAATCCCATTGGGCCACTGACCTCATGTTATCTAAGAATAAACAAGCACAAAAATTAAGAAACACCACCTGCAAACTTTTAAAGGCAGGAAAAGAGAGTGACATCACAGAGAATTTAACTACATTGAATAAAGTGTACCCACTGTCCTCCAAAATCCTAATGTACTTTTAAGCTGCCTTCTCCTATAAAATAAAATATTGGAATCAATTAATTTAGGCTGATTCTTGGTGGATTTTGAAAGCTTTAATTCATTAAGGGGGTTCAAAACCTGTACCATATCCTCAAAGCAAAGAAAAGTACTTCATTTTAAACTTTTAGCAAAATAGTATACAAAAAACAGTATATATTAACTAGACTTACCACAGTCAATCAGATTCACCACGTGTTGGCTCCACAGTGGATTGTTGGTGACGATGTCTTTTTCTTTAATTCGCTTGTTGTTTACGGTCTCCCTAAACATATTTAGAAAAATAATGAATCTTTTCTGTAGCATTAGTAATAAGAATAAATAGATATCCCCTTTGTAAATTCGGGTTGACGTGGTATCCCTTTCTCTTTTTGTATACATATAATGATTACGTAAAATCAAATACAGTATGTTACCGGCCCCTGTGGCCAGAACCATCCTTGAAGCGATCTTCTGGGCGATCTGACACGGCAGACTGTCCTTTTATCTTTAATGATGGCCTACAAGTCAAAAGATCGTCGAACTTCATTAGAAACAGGTGGTAGTCCCAAAGAGAACTGTTTGTTCTTGACTGGCAAGAATGTCCGTCGGGCCGTAAATATCGAATCCCCAGTTGACTTTAGCCCATGAAGTATTCTGTCAACATCACAACTGTCAACGGGATTTTGATCAAAAGTAAAATCTTTCATCATGTACAGTAATTGATTTTCAAATCTGCTGTTCTTGGCTGGCAAGAATGTCCGTCGGGCCGTAAATATCGAATCCCCAGTTGACTTTATCCCATGAAGTATTCTGTCAACATCACAACTGTCAACGGGATTTTGATCAAAAGTAAAATCTTTCATCATGTACAGTAATTGATTTTCAAATCTGTATCTAGTCTTCTTGCAGAATTCTGTCACAAGTTTCCTCCACCCACCAATCTACGCATGAACAATTTCCAAAAGGAGGTAAATTATTGACAAGCAAGTTGATGAAACATAAATATCAGCAGTTTCGTTTAACGTCATCATTTCGTAAGTTCTATAGTCGATACAATGACCTTGTCAGCAAGTACAATTTATCACCGAGTCAACTGCTGACTTGCTTTTTTTTTTAATACTAATTGCTAGTCCATTGTTTATACACTGATGACGGATTCTCCCCGTTATTTCCTGATCATGACATTGAGCACACGGCGGTTGTGACCGGTCGGCAGGGGATGCTCACTCCTCTATGACACCTGATCCCACCTCTGATGTTTCTTGTAGAATTTATGTTGGATGGATGTGTTCTTCAAGAACTGACAGTCTTTCAGCATCATTCAAAACTTCTGGATATGAATGCTGAGTTGTAAACGTGGGTGTTGGATGAGTAATTGTGGGGGTGTCAGTGGCTTCACTTATCACAGGAGTGATGTATATTAAAGCAGGAATTGTCACTGCAGTTTCATCGCTCATCAAAGGGGTGACATGAACATTGGAAGACATTGCAGATGCATCAGTTATTGCAGGGACGGAAGGAGAATTACTATTGGGTGCTATGGCTGCAGCATCAAGTGAAGAGCTGAATGCACTTTGAAAAAAAAATCAAGTCCCAAAGTGGGAGGGCACTCATGATGAGGGGCTTTTCCGATTCACAAAATTTCTTGTAATTTGTTGCAGACGTTTCCAATGCAGCATTGCATCTTTCCAACAATTCTTCAGAAATTCTAGAGGGTGCAGTTTATAAAAACACCTCCTTTTTGATTTTCCCCACGTGAACAAACAGTCCCAAATCATTTCGTAAATTCTATGGTCGATACAATGACCTTGTCAGCAAATACAATTTATCATTGAATGAAATCCTGACGGACGTTTTTCATACCAATTGTTAGTCCATTATTAATACACTGAATTGACCACATATTTTTTCCATTATTTCCTGATTATGACAACGAGCACACGGCGGGTGTGACCGGTCGGCAGGGGATGCTCACTCCTCCATGGCACCTGATCCCACCTCTGATGTTTCGGAGGTCCGTGTTTGCTCTGCTCTTATTTTGTATATTTGTTGGACGTTGAGATTGAATACTGTTCGTTATTTCCATATCCTTCTCATTGCTAAGGTTAAAGTATTTTTTCACGAGTACGAAACTGTATAAGTCAAGGTCATAGGGTCAAGGTTGTTGGTATCCAATGAAAGATCTTTTAACAACGATTAAATATGTGAAGTATAAATGTCTTGGAATCTAATGTTCAAAAGATATGGCTAAAGTAAACGTTTTGAAATATT
>PRKT01001395.1:0-14819 GCA_003671525.1 Saccostrea glomerata | reverse complement strand
GCTGAAAGTTTTAAGTGAGCTTTTCAGATACCCATTGTCTGTGAACTTTTCACGTTTTCAACTTTTTATGAAGAACCGCAGGGCCAATTTTAACCAAACTTTGAACAAAGTATCGTTGGGTAATGGGAAATTTAAATTATTTAAAATCAAGGGCCAAGTCCCCTCACAAGGGGATATAATAAAAAAATTCAAAAAATAGGGTGGGTCATTAAAAAAATCCCAAGAACCACAGGGCCAGAAAAGCGGAAACATGTTGAAGCATACCGAGGTTACTGTAAATTCTAAATTGTTCATATCATGACCTCCTCGGATAGGGCAGGGCCACAACAGGTTATCTAAGTTTTTCATAGAAATATCAAATATCATCTTCTCAAAAAACCACTGGGCCAGAAAAGCTGAAACTTATGTGGAAGCATCCAAGGGTATTGTAAATTCTAAATAAAAAGTAAATTATTGAAATCTTGACCCCCCTCCCTTCCCAAGTTTCTCAGATGAGCAATTTGGAACATAGGCCTCTTTTTTGACACATTAGTACCTGTAAGCTCATGTTGAGTGACTTTGTAAAATTTAAACAATTTTATATTAGAGTCACTTTTAGTGTTGGACTTCAAATATTTAAACCTGAATTTATGATAATTTTCCAAGCATTTGTAAACATAGTCTGGGAATCTGACAAAAATTTGGCATTTCATATTTTCCACCAGATTTGATATATAGAAATAGATATGAAAGGTTTATTGAATTTTTATTAATCATAAGAACTTGATTAAGAAAAGAATGTAAATGAAACTTTACACTTATGTAATATAAGTAGGGCTAAGGGGCTTTATTAAGCACCCCACCCCCATTTATTTTGCAAAGATAGACATATAGGCTTTGAAGAATGGGGTTTACCTTATTTTTTGGTTTAGCCCCTTTTTACAAATTGCTTCCGACACACGTGTCTAAAATGCTATGCTTTATCCTTTACTGTAGATACATGATGTAGAATATTGAAGTGTTAAGTAATTTTTTTCAGGGTTAGCTGGAAAAAGAAATCTATCAGTAACTTACCCTGGAAGTATCATACAGACGTATTTTATCGCCTACAGATGCCCTCTTGCACAGATAGAAGTTGTTAACTTTGAACATTTCTCTGAATTTGAGTGGGAAGGTTAGTAATTTGATACTGTCATTGTGAAACACGAAGCACAAAGTAAACACTCTCCTAGATTGAATTTTTCCAATCAAATATATTTTCACATCTAATCCTTTTGTATTCATAATTTCTGAGGATATATCCAAATTGAAACATGTATGATATTTTCCTCGCCTCAATTCCGTGTTTTCCCATATTACCCTATAAAAATAAATTTTATATGTTTACATGTATGTGCTTCACAAAAATAAAAAAAAATTATGTCGATATAATATAATCTCTTCTAAAACCCTGTAATACTTTCTTCAATTGCAATGTACACATGTATGTGTACAGCTGTAATAAACAAAGTCTATGACTAACTTCTGTCACTGAATACAATTTTTAAAGCATTTATTATAGGTGTAGAAGGAAAACATATATAATTTATAATTGGATCATCAATTTAGACCCCCGTATAACTTGTCAAATGTTCCAATTACTGAGCTTATCCTACCCAGACCTACAGCCAGTCATGATATTCCATAAAAATAGACGACAATAACAGAAATATTCATTGACCCTATAATAAATCATACAGTGCAGGGAACTAATTTTGTTACATAAACCAGCATCAGGATCAGCATAAGTAGGATCAGGATAGAACTAGCATCAGCATTTAAAAAACAGCATTACTTGGATCAGCATCAGCAAGCAAAGGATAGAACTAGCATTGATCGAAGTGAAAACAGATAAAGAAGAGTCATTGATTACAAATTACAAATAAAATTTACAATAAAAATTAAATTTAATGGTGATGCTGTTTTTAAATTACCCACTTCCGGCAGGATAATCCTACTTTTGGTAGCATTACTAGCATTTACCTAGTTTCAAACCAGCATCAGGATAAGGATAAAACCAGGATCAGGATATGGATAACTAGCATCCAAATCAGCAAGCAAAGGAAGCATCAAAATCAGCAAGCATAGGAATCACCAAAATCAGCATTGATGCTGTAACAAAATTATTTCCCTGTACTGTATACATCTTTTTGTTATTGCCTTGCTAAAAGACTATTTTTGGCTTTTCTGCTGCCTTGAAGCTTCAAAATGGATGCATGCATACATGCATGTACAAAAGTGATACAAAATCAAACAGGCTATTTATATTTTGATCCAGGTTTAAATTGTTTTAGATTTTAAATTTAAGTCTAGAAGAATAACTTTTTTTAAAATTACAATAAGCTTTCATGCTTAATCAAAATCCACGATTACCTTTGTTCCTTGACCAAAATTTTCCACTTGCAAAGGGATGGGTGATGTGATACCCTGGGATGGGGATTCAGGAGTTCCTGCAAGATGCACAGATGCCTAATTAAATTTCCGGTTTATTTTGCCGCACGGGATATCCAATCGTTACAATTTTTTTTGTCATCAACAAGATAAAAATCAACATCAATATGAGTCAATGTTTCGATTCCGATAGCATTGAAAACGAACATTCTGAAAAACCCTCTACCTCAAAACAGGGACAGGAGTTCGTCTCCAAACCAAAAAGGCGCCGGTTTACATGTCCGCCGCCCATTTTTGAATCTTCGGATGAGGAAAATGGTGTACGAGAGTGTCAGGTAATTTGGACTGTTGAATGTCCTCACATTATAAATGTTTGTTTTTCTAAAATATACAGCTGTATATCATTTACTTCACTCACACATATATGATTCACTGGGCCTAGAAACTTCTGTAGTTTGTTTTTACGATGCACCATGGCGCAGATGATGATGCTCCTCTAAATCAAAGACTTCTGTAGACAGCTGATAGAGGATTCTCTAGTTGAATGTTAGCTGAATAGTTTCGAAATCTTATTTGTTCAAAACAAATAATCAGAGGGAATCATCCTTAACTTATAAACTAATATTTAAAATGGTCTTCGAAGAATTACTCGATTGTCTCGGTTTTTCATATTCAAGTATTTTTCAAAATAAAAAGACCTTTTATACTTAAAATATGTGTTTAATTTACCAAAGCCTTCCAAATATTTGGTACGAATATCATTCCAAGTGTTTAAAAAAACTATTGCGTAGTTGTCTTTTCATGTACAATTTAAATTTGCTTTCACTTAGGGACAAATTAATATTAAGTTTTTCACTGTAGAATAATATACTGGAGTACCAATTAATGTTGATGATGTTTGATTTGCACTCATTGAGAGCTGCTTTCAGTAAGTTAGATGATGTATGTTCTAGTCTATACCAGTACATGAATATTTGCTTTAACATTTCTACATATAATGGGTACCTCCCTAGTTCAGAATAGATTCCTACATTTGTACAAGATTTAGATACACCCATAATATATTTACAGAATTTCATATTGAGTTTTTCAACTTCCCAATCTTTAAATATATCAAAAAGAGGGATATTTTTCCTTTTTGGAGTAATGTTAATAATGCTCCAGTTCTAACAGCCATATAAAGCTATAGGTTTAATACAGTGATCAAATATATGTAAAAATGTTTTTAAGGAGGGGTAAGCATCTTTTTTACATCCCTATAGAATTTAAAGCATGCCTTTAGAATTTTCTGATACAGTTGTTTTTTGGCTTCAGTAAACTTTCCATTGTTTTCAAGAGTTATCCCTAAATATTTATATTGTTTTACACATTCTATAATGTCATTACCAAGTTGGAATGCTTCATTATGCTTCATTTACATGTGACACTGCTGGATCCCTCCAGCGATTCTATCAGCAGCTCCCGTCGTTTTAAGTTCGGGGATTCAATGATGTCAGAAGCCAGCAAATATTAATGAAAAACATAATTTAAAGTTATTCCAAAGTCATTTTCACTATGCAAAGTAGCTGCAGATCTGTAGTGTTATGGTTTAATGTATTTGTCTTTGACCATAAGGATCAAACAAAAAAAATTTAAAAAACCATAACGCTACAGATCTGCAGCTATATACAAAGGTGAATATCATTTGTAATTCAAATCTTACATTTATATCAAACATTTTAATGATGTGATTTTTTTTTATGATGCCTTCCATATGTGTGTTTGATTATGTGGAGGGGGGCACCTTTTTCAATTTTCTATTATGCAAATGCTTACAATTTCCTTATCAATTTTATGTAACTGAAAGAAAAATGCTGTCATTTTTACTGCTCAAATGTTATATCTGTTAGATCTGTATTTTGTAGTGAACTGACAAAAGTAAACTTTATGGTCTTTGAATTAAAAGCATAAGTTTGAATTCAATTCATTCACTTAATCTTTTCTGGATCCCCTTAACCGAGACGGTTCTTTTAGTCGGAGTAAGGAGAATCTCGTCCACAGTTTGAGTGGGGGGATGCAGAAACCTGTCAAGGATGTTTTGGTTTGCTTCAAACTTGCCACACTGGAAGACCTGAAATATAAGAATTCGCAGGTTTTATCTGTATTATATAAATTATTGATATGCTTTGTGTGTGTCGCTTTTTCTTACCTTACCTGAGCTGAAAGTTTTAAGTGAGCTGTTCTGATCACCCATTGTCTGTGAACTTTTCTATAATTGTAATTCGTAGACTTGTAATAAAGATAATTTAGGGCTGGGTATTGGCCTGGGATTTCGTATTGCGATATATAGCGATATTTTCAACTGTATTGCGATATGTATTGCAATATTTTCAATGTAATTTAAATGGTATTTTCTTACTATATTTCCTATAATTTACATGCAGAATGTACATAATTATGATAAGTTACGAACACAGAAAAAAAAAAACTTGTAGATTTCATTTAAGTTATGCTCTGAAATGTTCTCTAAAAACAAATTCTTTCTTATTGTTTGGCTTAATAAAAAACTTCCATAAGTCCATTTTATATTAAATGACAACATTCCTTAATCTAATCATATTGCTAATATACCGATGTTACAAAATCGTATTGCGATACGATATTTTTTGTCATTGTATTGCAATATATTGAAATATCGATATTATTGCCCATCCTAAAAGATATGTACTTTTATTTTGCGTAAAGGCCGGGCAAGAGAAATCAAAGAAACCTCTTTAATGGCATGGACTCGTGAAGTTGTGAACCATTTTTGGTATTGCTCGTCTACTGCTAAAACTGAGACGGAATTCATTGTAAGTCAATCCAATAAAAAAACAAACAACAAAACCTCTTATTAATCACTACATTAGAAATGACCACCTCTATTTTTAACTTCTGTTATGTTTTAAAATTTTAAAAGTTAAACAATATGGACAAGTTACTTTTTTGATTTCTTGTTCAGTTTTTTTCTTTTGAATTTGAGTGATTTTGCCACAGCCCTTTGTCGAAGTCTTGTAGAATCTCGCATCTTTGCAAGTTTTTCTGTGTAGCGCATCGGTAAGAGCGGACAAACAGAGACAGACAGATGGACACGACAAAAACTATACACCCACAAAACTTCGATTGAGTCCAGACACAAACATACAAGTGTCCGATATGAAAGAATACCGACGGATCGGGGTTTTTCCTAGTCATTCCCATTGTCATTTTCAAAGTGCAGGGTCTTTTTTTTGACAACGATTGTTGGAGGTTTACAGAACCGATTCCCCTGCGTTATTTGATTTTGCAGTCTTCTTGCGTTGAGTTCGATTAACCTTTCGGTTTTTCTAGATCGCAGGTATCGTTTTATAAGCATCGTGTTCACGGAGTTTTCTTGTCTCGAGTAAAACTGATATTATCTCCTGAAGTGGGAAAAAAGATATTTTTTTCGAGCCCGGTAAACCAAATCTACTCTTTAACTCTGTCGCAGCTAAGACTGACAGGCTCCTCGAGATCAAAATTAATAATTATATACTAGTATCTTGACCTCTAGATAAGATCTTCCTGTTCCCCCATATAGCTTACACAGAATGAGAACCCACCATTCAGTCGACTAAAGAGTCACTGAAAAGACCCTTTCCCGTGATCATTCAGTTACCAATAAGCCGTTTCTTAAATGTCAAAACCGTAGGATGTTCAAGCTTTCGATAGACATCGGTATTTTTGTAAATTGTGATTCGACTATCGGATCATCATTTCTTTTAAGGTTTTCAGCCCGTAATGCATTTTAATACGCACATTTTCAAAAGTGATAATTTTATCTTAAAACAATTTTTAAAAACAATAAAAAACAATACTTGTTGTTACACGCCAATAGTTGTACAAAGGGGCATAACTTGTGTTAATTTATTGAATTACAAATCATTACTTACGATTTACGAGTTCATGTACAACTATACTTACTGTTATGAATGAAAATTAATTTTAACAATATACATACATTCAGAGTGGTCAGCACGGATGAATTGAGGGAGATTGAGCCTTTCCACGACGAGACCTCCACACAATTCGCTGTCAGGACAGAGTCTGTGGGTGGGAGGGCTAAATCCACGCTCTCCCCCCAGAGTTTACATGTGACACTGCTGGATCCCTCCAGCGATTCTATCAGCAGCTCCCGTCGTTTTGAGTTCGGGGATTCAATGATGTCAGAAGCCTGCAAATTTTAATGAAAGACATAATTTAAAGAGATTTAAAGTTATTCCAGTGTCATTTCAACTATGTAAAGTAGCTGCAGATCTGTAGTGTTATGGTTTTATGCATTAGTCTTTGACCATAAAGATCAAACAAAAATATATAAAACCATACCGCTACAGATCTACAGCTATATACAAAAGTGAAACAAAGAATATCATTTTTAGGTCACCTGAGTAAACTCAGGTGATGTATTGCTATCCGTTTTCGTCCGTCGTCGTCCGTCGTGTGTCGTGTGTTAACATTTGAACATTTTCAGTTTCTTCTCTGCAACCACTGAACCAATTTCAACCAAATTTAGCAAAAAGCATCTATGGGTAAAGGGGAACAAAAATTGTGAATTTCATGATCCCTGCCCCCGTGGGGCCTGAGGGGTGGGGCCAAAACCACTAAAATTAATGCAATCTTTAAAAATCTTCTTCTTTACTCCTGGACATCAAGCAGTCAAACTATTTGCATGATTGTAATCAGCATTGCGTCCTCTACCAAAATTGTGAAATTCATGGCCCTGGGGTCAAGGGTTCTAGTGCTAGGGTGGGGCTTAATAAGTATATAGTGAAAATGCATTATTTATTTGAAAGTCTTCTTTTCTGCTCCTGGGTATTAAATAAACTTACTAAGTACATAGTTATAATGAGCAAGAGTGCTTCTACCAAAATTGTGAATTTTATGGCCCCAGGGTCAGGGCCTGCTCCTGCGTATCAAATAAACTAACTCAGTGCATAGTTATGATGAGCAAGAGTGCTTCTACCAAAATAGTGAATTTTATGGCCCCAGGTTTAGGGGTTCTGGTGTTAGGGCGGGGCTCTATAGATTATATAGTGAAAATATATGAATTCTTTGAAAATCTTCTTCTCTGCTCCTGGGTATTAAATAAACTAACTAAGTGCATAGTTATGATGAGCAAGAGTGTTTCTACTAAATTGTGAATTTTATTGCCCCAGGGTCAGGGGTTCTGATGTTAGGGCGGGGCTCTATTGATTATATAGTGAAATTACATGAATTCTTTAAAAATCTTCTTCACTGCTCCTAGGTATCAAAAAAACTAACTAAGTACATAGTGATGATTAGCAAGAGTTTGTCAACTAAGATTGTGAATTTTATGGCCCCAGGGTCAAGGGTTCTGGTGTGTGTGTGTGGGGGGGGGCTCATTAATTATATAGTGAAATTACATGAACTCTTTGAAAATCTTCTTCTCTGCTCCTAGGTATTATATAAACTAACAAAGTGCATAGTTATGATGGGCAATTGTGCCTCAACCAAAATTGTGAATTTAATGGCCCTATCATTAAGGGTTCTGGTGTTGGGGGGGGGCTGTATTGATTTTATAGTGAAATTATATGAATTCTTTGAAAATCTTTCTTCTCTGCTCCTAGGTATCAAATAAACCAACTAAGTGCATAGTTATGATGAGCAAGAGTGCCTTTACAAAAATTGTGAATTTTATGGCCCCAGGGTCAGGGGTTCTGGTGTTAGGGTGGGGCTCTATTGATTATGTAGTGAAAATACATTAAATCTTTGAAAATTTTCTTCTCTGTCTCTGGGTATGAAGCAGATGAACTACCTATATAGTTACGATGAGCAAGTGCCCTAATCATGCAGAATTGTGAATTTCAAGGCCCCAGGGTCAGGGGTGGGGGGTGGGGGTCTCTACTTATATACTGGAAATGAATTAATTGTTTGAAATCTGGTCCTTTGTATATATAAAACATTTATTTACTTTTTGATAGGCAATTTTAAGGGTGCCTTTTAAAAATTTGTGCAACCTAGGGTCATGGGGTTTACGTCAGAGTGTTAGGGCTGCTGCTCTCTGGGTAGTTGGCTGATCCTTCCATAAAGTGCATAACTTTTCCCGTCTGCTTACCGGAACGCGAACCTCATTTGTGGAGTGTGGAGTGCATCCATTCTCTGTGGATAGAGGACTTGACAAACTGGGAATCTGGAATGAAAATGGCGTTTTTGAAGAGTTGCACCAACAAAGACTAAATATCCCGGATGTATTGTTTCCGAGTAACGAGAGAGTATAGAAAGAAGCCTCAGTGAAATTAATCCAAAGATTACAAATTTTCATGAGTATTTTTGATGTCAATTCCAGAGAACGTGTCATTGGTTGAAATAGAGAATTTAGCGGACGTTTACAAAGCAAATGTCCAGTAGATGTGTCTGCATTAAAATCCATGTGCAGACCTGCCTACCCTTTTCATTACAATGGTGTAATTTCTGTAAATTTTTGGCGGAATTTCAGAGGTAAAAGTGTAATCAATTATGTTTTCCCATTTTGTTATTGTAGTATAATACTTTCTTTCAAAACGACCGAAATTGTACACTACTTAACAAAGCTGCCATAATGTTTCTTTTTCGAATCATCTACACTCAAAGAAAGTGTAATGAAATACTAGTATCCTATATTAAACTCAAATCAACCGTACATTCTGATGCATTTAATCAATTTGTATCAAATTCTTTAATTGAATGCTTTCGTTTGCATGTTTACACAAATTGTGCTTAATAACACTGTATTTTATTCTTTTCCATACTCGAATTTCTCTATCATGTTCTAAGCAATGTTAAAATAAACCAAATTCGAGCATAGAAATGACTGTATTTATTGCAATATCGTTTATTAGTTAACGTACAATGTAAGTAGTGCCTTCCCGTCTTTTTCCGAATCTTCGCCATACCAGTTTACTCCGCATTTAATTTCTGGAGGTCGTACTTTGACTTTAAATTAAGACTTCCATAATGGATTTTAAACCAAAATATCAAAAGCGTAATATTAATATAAGGGGCGTAATTTTGTGGTAAAAAGCGGAAGAATTAGGCCGAAAGCGGAAAGGTAGGCAGGTCTGCATGTGTTTTTATTTGTACTGGCTAACTAGTGATGACAAAAACCTGCTTTTTTGAAATGCTCTCTAACAATTCTGCCGAAAACGTACACATGGTTGACTCTGATGGTTCCGTCCCAGTTTTTGGAAATAGAAATTCTGCTGTATTGAAATCTAAAATGTTTCAAATTGAGAGCTCTTCATAAAACTGGTTTTAAAAGCGAAAAAAAAAACAACTTTGCCCCCTGTCGTCACAATTGCATAGGCAGTCTCAGTTGCCGGTAAAAGGATGGGGATGAGGCCAACAAATTCACTGTGGTTCTTAAATGAAATGCTATTGTGTGTTACAATAATCTGTATTGGTCCAATGATTTTAATCTTTGTGCTTTTGATAGTAATTTCATTCCCCCGTTAAACTTGTTGAAATATTGACAAAGTTTTAACTCGTCCAATGTATTTATTTATTCCATAAAGTCAAGATACAATTTTTTGTTTGCCATCATGGAGGTTTTTTTCTATATATACATACATGTATAGTGTTTATGGTGACTTTGAGAGTAGAAAAAATACTGCGAGAAAAATCATAATGAAGTTTCAAATGTTCAAAATTAGAAATAATATGGATATAAATGTCTTAACTATATAAGTAGGCAACTATTCAAAATGGATGAAGAGACATTTTAAGGAAATTATATAAATGTCTTTTTAAATATTTCATTATACATATATTCTCTGTTACAGATGTCTGGTATTCTGCACAGTTATCAGAATTGACCATTTCACCCCTTGTCGTCAAAGATCCTCGCTGAACTTTCGCAGCACTGTTAAGGCTTATTTTGAAGAAATCAATATGATAGATGTGCTGCAAGATGTGTTTTTGAAACACTATGCGCCCGGCAGCAACAAAGGTAAAAATACTTGTTAATGGATATAGGACACAATTAAGGTCACAAAGTCATTGATCGTAATGCCATTTTAAAGATCTTTATGCATATCAAATATGAAATATCCGTCTTTTAAAAGTTATGGTGAAAGTTTGAAAAAGTTATTTCTAGCTTAAAGTCTACGGTCAAGCTCCTGAAGTTAATAACCTTGGCGACATATGAAAGAACTTTATTGGTAAAGTATTTGTAATTGCCGTGACAACCCTATATTTTGTTTTTATAAACTTAAACAATGTAACTTGAATTTCTATCTTTAAGAAACCTTTTTCAGGGAATACTGAGGGATTTCGCTTACAAAGCTGGTTAGGCTGAAAGATCCAATGTCTTAAGGGTCTTGGTTCGGAAACGTGGTTTACCATGGCATATATTACGGGGGCTTCCATAAGAAAGAACTAGTGTTGAGAGTCTAGGCTTTATGCACAGCTTCCAGAGTCAAATATCACAGGACAGCCATCATCATTAATGTAATGGAATGTAGTCATTCTATTGATGCATCGACTTCCCCTTTTTCATGTCTGGTCAGACAATACAGGCTACTATAAGTCAACAGGATGATGTCCCTCCTCAAGTCATATGACAAGGTCAGGCCTCCATCTTCCTCTGTGAAGCACAAAACCGCTAGGGACCGTGTGATAGGTCTGGAGCAACATTAAAGGCAGCTATCCGCCGCTTTGTTAACCATGATGAACATGATGTACTCACAGCATATTCAATGAAAGATCCCGTGAAGATCCGGGTTAGAATAGGTCCTCAGTACCCCCTTGTTTGTCGTAAGTTAACTTAGAAATTCCTTTTAATTGATTGAATATTGTTTAACGTCCCTCTAAATAATATTTCACTGAAATGGAGACGTCACCATTGCCGGTGAAGGGCTGCAAATTTAGGCCTATGCTCGGCACTCAGGGCCTTTGAGCAGGGAGGGATCTTTATCGTGCCACACCTGCTGTGACACGGGGCCTCGGTTTATACGGTCTCATCCGAAGGACCGCCCCATTTAGTCGCCTTTTACGACAAGCAAGGGGGTACTGAGGACCTATTCTAACCCGGATCCCCATGGGGCGAAATTCCTTTTGAAATAGCGTATGAAATTCCTTTTGAAATACCGTATAATAATTATATTATATTATACTACAGCCATTCAAGAAATGATCAGGATAGTTTTTGCAATTAAAATCTTCTTATGATTTCCAAACACCTTTGTAACTACAGTATATGAGACCTGCAGTCCTGCAGCCGATCGACCTCTACATGTATAATTTACATAAATATAGAAAAGTAAATTTTGTCCTCAGCCCAAAACTTTTTTTTAAATGACACAAGATGCAAACTATATGTCTTCATCAGATCAGTCTCAAAATACCAATAATCGATACAGAAGAACTACAAATTACAGGAGATCTGAATTTTCATATAGAAAATATGAATGATATGTCAACGCAAAAGTTCATAAATACGTTATCAGAGTATGGTCTCGTTCAACATGTGAAAACACCAACACATGTCCGTGGTCATCTACTAGATGTTGTTATAACGAGAGAATGTACGAAAATATTGAAACATGCCACGACAGTCGATGAGGGTTTTATATGTGATTCCAGAGGAATGTCTTACAGTGACCATAAAGGAATCAATACGGTATTATGTGTCTCAAAACACCCAGAGAACGGAAAACCGTGTCATCAAGGAACTATAAGAAAATGAACATAGACAATTTCAAAAGTGACCTTAATTTTCAAACTGTCTGAGAATGTATTGCATACATCACCGCTAAACGATCTAGTGAATATTTACAACGATTGTTTTCGAAATGCTGTTGAGAAAAACGCCCCCCCCCCCCTTTCGCACCCTAAACATTGTTTTGCGCCCGAATACTGAATGGTATTCAAACGAATTGCTACAGGCTAAACGTGAAAAACACAAAGCGGAAAGGACGCGGAGACTTTCTTGTTTGGCAGTGCATAAGGAGATATTCAAGGACAAATGTCTACAATACAGCGCTTTTCTTACTCAAAGCAAGAGGGACTATTTTTCCTCGAAAATAAAAGTTCTAGTCCGGAAATGACTCAAAACAGCTATTCAGCATTGCAAACCAATTAACTGGGAAAAAAATCAGAAATTGTTTTACCAACTTGTGACAATGAATCAAATTTGTCAGATAAAGAACAAGGTTCACTTTTGCCTTATTTGGCCCTGTGATTTTCTGAAAAACTGAAACTGCATAGTTTTAGTTAAAAATGCATTAGAATATCACTTAGATCTTTGGTGACTTCGATCCAATAAAAAATGACGTCATTTTTTGACTAGTCAATGCATTATGACGTCACGAAATGCGTCAATTTCCCCATATTCAGAAAAAGTCCACAAAACGGCGAATTTTTAAAGTATTTTTTTAATATTTGATATAGAGCGCAACTTCTGATCTAAAATATGCAACTAGTAAATGATAAAACTGTTTCTGAGGATTCATAGACATGTTTTATTTTTTAGATCAGAGGGTGCGCTCATATTATTTTTCTTCACTGAAAGTACTCAATTATACCCGTTTTCCTAAAAATTCAAGATCATTGCAATTTCATAAAGCCAGTTCTCCTAGACATGGACTTTGTGGAGAATTTTTTTTATAGGATCTGAAAGCACCAAGTCTCTATTTTATTTTAATGCTTCAAATAGAAAATCAAGCGTTAATCAATTAATTGGTATATCTACAGGGCCATTTTATCATGCATAAAGTGAACCGACGTCTTTGCCGATTTCATCGAATCAAAAATTCTAGGAATTCGAACGGCTCTTGTACAACCCATCGTCGCAAACCACGGCCAAAATGTACGATCCTCTCCCATTCTGGCCGTGGTTGAACGAGGCGAGAATTCTTCGTAGCTCATTAAAATATTGACCAATGCGAGTAAAGCATAGTCGGAAGATGAACTTTATCACGACCTTTTAATATCCAATCGCAGTAAAGGAATTATTTCTTGTATACTGTCGACGTCAGTTGTTGATTTCAATTGCGATGGAAACACAACTTGTCACTGACTGAATATGACGTCACAATAGAGAGGCGTAAATATTCAAGATTACGACACTTTTTGTGATCAAGCAGCCACGGGTAGGAGAGAGCTTTATGCGGACTCCGGACCGTGGCTTGAGACGATGTGTACAACCTAACAACGAACATTACGGAATACAAGATGCGCTATGGGCAGATAAACATTTTGTGGGAAACCCGCTTCGGGAATTTTCTAGAACCTCTCTCGATGAAGTCTTAAAAATTGTGTTGAAAACTGCCCCTCAATTCGGCCAATTGGATCCATGCCTACGAATATCTTGAAAAGATGCATTGAAAATGTTCTACCAATTATCACGTGTCTTGCATCCAGGATCCACCAGATGTTCAGCTTTACTTGCAAATTGGTACACCAAAGAAAGGAGGGTTTCAACTCCCAGTTTATCGTTGTTCCAGAGGATCAACCTCCCTTGAGTGCTTCCGTCTCCATTTGGATTTATTCCAGGTAACTTACAATCATGTGCTAATGATTATTAATAATACAATCAAAATTGTCACTTTATACTTTGTCGTTATGAAGTGCACTCTTTGTTTAGGTACCTTGGCTAATGCCACTCTTTTCCAAGCGTATCTTTTGGACGGCCTCAGCAGATGGAACGAAGACAGGTCAGTCTCCAACACCACCCAGAGGAATGAACCTCCGACATATAGTGGCCTCCTGAGACACTCAGTTAACTGTCTTGGAAAAGCTGTTCTAGGGAAAAAGATTATGTCCTCCTACACAGTACCCAGAAAGTACACAAGTGAAGATTATTACCTCATGAAAAATCCTTCTCAGAATATTTATTTTTAGTAGTAAAAAATTATGTAGCAAATTTGATAACATTGAATAAGTTTTCAAAAGTAGGGTACTACTTCGTGTGGCATACAGAGATATTGCACCTTTTATATTTCTGATTAATTGGTATGTCTCTAATCTTAAATATTAGTAAACTTCATTAAAATGTGAAAGCAGAAGTTTTTTTTTATTATTTCATCAAGTTTATAAATACATTATAAAACATTTATTTTGAACACACAAAGTTGTATATTATTTCATTATTTTCAAAAATGCTTTATATGAAATTTAATAGGTTCGGAACACAATTTTGTTGAGATAAAACACATCCAAAACATCTGCTTGTAATTCAATGAAATTTAATCCCCGTCGTTTATTTTAGAAAAAAGGATAAAATAGGTTTATGATTCAGACATATCAAGTTTTGTAAGCTACTGGGCCAAAAGACATTGAAGCATGAAATTATGTTCTGCATATTTTTATACACAGGGGAACTTCTTGGGGTTGAATACCTTAACAATCAGACAGGAAAGGTTCTCAAAGACATGCAG
>PRKT01001394.1:63075-90157 GCA_003671525.1 Saccostrea glomerata | reverse complement strand
ACAATCTGCATCGCCTTTTTCGCAATAGTCAAATGGTTTGCATGTACAGGTCCTACCTTCACAGAATTTTTTCTCTCCTGGCCTACATCTCAGATGGTAGCATTTACTGACATCGTGTCCAGAACAGGTGTCAGGGACATATGCACAATAGCAATGATTAGATCCATTACACTTCGCCGTGAACCCCAATGAACAAGTTTCATCTAGATCCATGCAGTAGAAATGATTACCTTTCGGGCAGTAATCATGACTTTCGCAAAGGCATTGACCATCAACACAAAATCCTTTCTCGGGACAGTTTTTACACCCACTGTCTAGATTGCAAAAACACTCGCATCTGTCATTCGAATTGCACCTCTTCGGTTCATTGTGCTGGCAGTGGAAATTTTTGAGACAATAATATTGATTTCCTCCAGGGCAATAGTTATTAGATTCACAGACACATTGTTCGTTTATACAGAAACCTTGCTCTGGACAGTTTTGACAATGACTGTCCTGGCTGCAATAGCACTCACATTTGTTAAGTCCGTTACATCTTGTCGGTTCATTATGCGGACAATGTAAGGGTGAACAAGGGTAATCTGTATTGTCGCAATAGTCTGCAGGATAACAATGGCAACCATGGTTATTAGTATGGTCATGATTAAAGCAATGGTACTTTCCTGAAGAACATATATGATCGCAGTGATCTAAAATTGAAATACACACAAAAAATAAAAAAAATAACAATTAAAAATGAAACAAAGAAATAAGCTAACAAAGTTAGACTTAGGTTTAGAAATTAAAATTTTTATCTTATTTAGCGTCCCTATTATTTAAAACCTGGTTAGAAGTTAAGGTTTCATGATTATACGTTCAAATGACAAAAACGACCATTTATATAATAATATGTTTACAGTATGAATGTGTATGTATACGTCAGATATCATTAAAATTTACTAATTGGAATTGCAGAAAAATATATAAATAAAAATGTACTTACTGTCATAACATAAACTTAAAGCATCATTTGTAACTAAAGAAAAAAACCCATACAATATGTTTTTTAAAACATGAGAGTAAAGTCAAAATATGAAGAATATTAATATTAATAAATCTTGTTCGATAATAAACGAAGAATAAGGTGACTATCATAACATACTTTAAAGTAAATGGAAAATAAATGTATACATGTAAAGAGAGAATATGCTATTTCATGTTTTTACATTCTTTTATGAACCGTTTATTTCGTGTTTCATATCAAAAAGTGTCACATTAATTTTCTTATAAATCTACAAATAAAGAATGTTTGCATAGGAAATGGAACACTTTGAAAAAAGTAAATTATACGAAAATGTTAACAGTAACACGAGAGTTGTCCCGTAAAATCGTGCACAAGTTGTGTAGTTTGAAAAATAATCATCACTGCGTTCTGAAATTTTCACCACTTTTTAGAAGATAAATTATGAATATACATAGCAAATTTCAAATAGATCTATGCATAGGTAAAGAAATTGTGATATTTTATGTTATGTACTGTATCGCCCTACGGCGCACGGATGATAACGTCAAAGTGTCTAAAATAGCGTCACGTTTCATCTTTGCTTAAGTTATAGTTGGATAAGCCCCACTTAAATTTAGAAATTTTATTGATTTACACATGTGAGTATCTATAACCAGTTAAAAAATAAATGTGGCACACTCATGCGATCTGATGAATATTTATTAGCAAGTTACAGACAGTATTCTCACCATCATTCGACTAAAAGAGAATCTCACATCGACGGTCGAGAGTGACAGCTTCCTTTGCTATTACAAATGGCAATCTGTCCATATGTTTTGTACTTAGTCTGGGGACTCGACCACGAAGACCTCACTACGAAAACTTTCATTTCATTTATATACAAAAGATCTGGTGATATTTTTCATATTTTCTTTCTTCTGTATTCATTCTAAGTCTCTTAAGGCGTCATTACAAAATCCTAATCTTTCTGAACTGCTCTCCGGTGCGCCGTAACGTCATAAAAAGTCGCCATTTTTCGTGTATTGTGTTTATTACTTTCCCATTTCAAATGTTCGGGAAACTGCCAAAAATCAATCAAATGCCTTCAGGTGATTTTTTTTAAAAGACGATAGAATTGATTATTGAATGGAATTAGGATAATTTTCATTGAAATCTTTTGTATTGAATTTATTTATTTTATTAAGAATTAACTCTTATGTCTTCTCTAATATAACCTTGCTATTTTTACCGTGCGCTGTAAGACCGTACCTTGTACACATTCAAGCAGAATAAAATCTTTATTTTTTGAATAAATAGTACCAAAAGCAGTATGATTCAAAACAGGATGAATAAACATTTACTGAAAATTTCAGCTTAGTGCGCCCATTACTTTTCGAGAAAAACGCTTTATCCACGATTTTATTCGACAACCCTCGTACATGTACATGTTAGAAAAACTTTGAGCTATGTCAATAAATGCCACTAGAATCAGAACAATGAGGAACATACATGTGCATGTATTTCCTTGTTACTAATGATAACACGTATAGTTAAAGAATAGGGATCAGACTTAAATGCAGGTGTTATATGCAAGTAGATATATTCATCAGGAATAATGTTTATAACATGATTCTACTTACTTGATAGAAGCAAAAAGAATTTAAGAACATTGCAAAATTCCATTTTGGAATATATTCTTAGATGTAATACATTGAAGAAGGTCATACGATTCGGGATTACGTAATGGACTTTTAAGTATGCCTGATAAGGAACATAACTAATGGAAGAACTCAGGTCGCTGAAAGTGAAGTTTTGGAAAAGTTATAGCCTTGCACAATTTATCTTTAAAATTGTATGAATATTAAATATGTTAAGATAGAATTATATATCGCCAGAGGATTACATACAACTTTTGTACATGTTTATTCCAAGATTCAATTATGTTAAAAAACAATGCATTTCACTCCAAATCTCGGTAGCTTGTATCTTTGAAGTTCATTATATTTTCATACCGGTATTGATTAAAATCTTTTTATTTTACAAGAAAGGTATAAGAAGAATTAAAATAATGTTCCTTCTCCATATTATGTAAACATAAACATGATGCAGTCGCTCTATTGTCTAAAAAAGGATGCTTCGTAGACAGAGAATAAAACGCAGACGTAGTCATTTGTTGGTCACAATCTAAGTGAAATCAGTTTATATCGAATGTATACAAAACGCAGTATAACACACGAGGAAGAAATGCATTATATAATATATATTATTGTGAGCGTGGACCTTAGGCGCTCTTTAGATTAAAATAGAAAACTGACAAGACCGTACAGGTGTCTACAGTGTGTCCTTAACAAAGGATCACCTTTTGTTCTTGAACTTTGAGCAGGTAGCTATAAAGTATACTGATGTTATTTCGAAATTCATTATATGTCTATGTATACGTTTTTCTCTGGTTTAGCAGGAATGATATTTCTTTTGAAAAATGAAAGATATAGTCTTTCACCTATGGAAACCCAAAATATAAGGATACATTCTTCCAGCGTAATTCACCGAAACAAAATATCGAAACATCTGTATTTTTCAAACTGATTTTTTTAGTTTTGGTATTTTTACCTACTGTAATGTAGAAAATACGGATTCTATTGGTCAAAAATATAACATATAATGCATCAAACTATATTGAAATCAGCGAAACAGTCTATCATGAATTTGACCTTGATACAGTGTAGTAGCTTAGTGATATCTAAACTCTGGGGTTCTCCCGGGCAATTAGTATTGTTTTAAAGGGGGTATACCATTCTGAAATTTCTCACAAACCAATCAGACAGAAGAATTGTCCAGTTGTAAGTTGAAAAAAAAAGTTGTCGTGAATTTTGACAATAACATTTACCTTCCTCCTCTACCCATATCCCTTATTGAAGCAGTAAATAAAACAGTAATTTGTAGACTGAAACGTGCTCATACGAAATTAAGTTATTACAGAAAGAGAGCTAAATAGAAGGACAAAGAAAATGTATATTTGGCTTGCTGAACTTTAATTAGCTTGTACCCTTTTTGCTGTTTCCCAATGAAATTAAATAAATTGATATAATGCTGAGCCTACCGTGTCTCAAATAGGTCAGTATTATTGAAATAAATTTGTCACTGGAAAATGCCAAAAAATGATGAAATATTTAAATACATGTAGAAGATGTACGTAAATGCAAGACGTTGTTGAGTTATTGCAGGTTTAAATAGAAACTCTTAAAGCTTACATAGATTGATAAAAAGTTTAACTATTAATGTTTCTTCCTGTATGTATGCATAGTATTGGCTTTTTGCTTTAATTGAAAAATGAAATAATCAAATCTTGCTTAAATAAGAAAAAAAGCATTGTCCGAAATTACTTAAATGCTGAGTAGCTGAGTACTTGTTTCCAATACTTCATGTCTTTGTTAATTGCTAAATAGTGCAAAGGACTAATGCTTGTAATCTTAGAATTGTACTTTTTTTAATAACAATGCCGAATTTAATAGGAAATTATCTCCATATTCACTCGAAGTCTCATTGGCATTTTTAAACTTGGTTTTGCTGTTTTATTATAGTAGTATTTTTTACTCTTTTCTCTGTATATTCATTCCTCTGAACTAATGAAGGAACTTCAGAGTGATCTATTGAATTGCGGGTCAATGGTTTGAAAATTTCGGACCGGCAATCTACTGGAACAACAGTACCAATAAACGGACACACCATTATACATGTATAAAGTAAAAAAACAGTCTGATTAATCAATAGACCAGAGTGTTTTCCCTCGATTCCCCGCTTTTGGCGTCATATTGATTGAGATTCTATTATCAAAGGCATAATCTGTATCATATGAATGTCCTATTATACATCATTCAAAAGTAATCACACAAGTTAACATTCTTATTTTTTTGAATAAAGTAAAACTGAAATCAAAAGCATTAAACATGAAGGTCAATTTTAAGGGATAAAACTCAAGGCATGTTCCAAAGCATCTTGTGGCATATAATAAACATATCAAATATAAAAGCCCTGTATTGTCTCAATCTAAAGTTGCAAGGAACACGGTAATTCAGGGATTCCATGTTCCCCGCTGAAGTGAAAAAAGAAGAGAATGTGCTGTCCCGAAAGGGAGGGGTAAGAGAGGAAGTTGTTCCGCTTTAAGATGGACAGGAGTGGCATAGGGAGTTATTGTATAAAACGTAATTGAAAAAAAAATAGCGCATAAAGTTTTGGTAAATTGCCATTGCAAAAGTCTTAACATTCTCGCATGGAAACGAAAGTGTTAAAACAGAAAGAATTTTTAAACTTATGGCCTTGACCTTTTGACCTCAAAATACTAAAAAATACTGAAAAATGTTAAACTTTTGTCTTTGAACATTTGGCAGGTAGCTATAACATTATGTAGAAATTCATGTATCGAACCGTGTTTTCCTATCGTTGTAAATTCATCCAATATATAAAGAAACAGTGGTTATTCTCCAGTAACACTGTACTACCCATGTAACCATGCGACCTGGATAGCAAAAATTTGTTGGACTTTCTTACTTTTATCCTTGTTAAAAACGCATTAAAATTTAAATATTGCTGTGTTTATTTCTTTTTCCTCTGCTGAGCTCATTATCAGAAATGAATAAAAATTGATTCATTACACACACTTGTAAGGTCAAGCAATACCCTGATAAAAGTATATAGCTTGATAAAGCTATATATTTTATCAATGAATTACAAATACCTTGGTCAAGGTTTTCTATCAAATGAAAATTAAAAAAAATGCTTAAATAATTAAATACTGAAAGTCGAGTTCTGGGTTTGAGTCAGTAAATTCACCAATGAATGTAAAGTACTCAAACACAAATTAAAGAAATCAGTATAAAAGCATTTCGTATTAGGAGACGTTCTTGTATTCTGTCTTTTTGATACAAGAGTGCTTTTCATGCACGAGTGAACACAATGACAAAAACACAAAATTCGACTATTTAACTTTTTAAGAATTTTTTTGAATTTTCATTACATAAAATACTATGATCGAGGTATTTGTAATACCATGATAAAGCTATATAGCTTTATCAAGCTATATACCTTTATCAGGGTATTGTGCTGGACCTGTTTGTAGCAAATACACTGAATAAATACCTGCTTGTTTGTGGTTCCTCTCGGAACTCGTATGGACACGTCACCATCTGCTGGTACACGATTGCAAATTTTGTATATACTCGGCATGTTTTTCATTTAAAGTGTTTCTAAAGAAATGCAGGCAGCATGTAGATATTCTCACAAAATATGTGATTATATTAATTGCTCTTAATTTGGCTGAAATATGTTTATGTTTAGATTTGATGTTAGTTAAGTGTTTGTTATTACTGACTGTATTGTGTTGCTTAAAGATTACATTTAAAATCCTTCAAAATATATTTTACAATGAATATTCTTAAAAAACTCTTAGAGAAATAAAATAAGTATTTTCGTAGTTCTTGAATTATATTTTTTTCATTTTAATTTATTAAGGATTCAAATAAATGGTAACAGAATTTCTGTAAAATGAAAATAAGACAAATTATCACATATTCTGAATGTATATATTTTTTTGCATTTCCGTTAATAAACAACACAGCAATTTCCATGCAAAAAAACTTTAATTTCCGTTGATATTGATTTTTTTTCTGACATTCATGTTCGTAAATACACTGGTTTTTCAATGCTTCTTCCGATACATATGTCTAAATTACAGTTTACATGCCAATATGAAACAAAAAATTACACAATCTGGTTAAAATACAAAGTTCTTTCACTTGAATATGCTGAAAAGTGACGACAGCATCATAATTCCAAGAGACAGCTTGATACATTCAAATGAATCTGAAAAGAGAATCAAAAATAAATATCCAATCAAGACTCAAGAATATATTTGACCGCTGATTCAAGAAAATAACATCGCTTAGTATTATAGTATCAAAAAGACTACTGATTACAAGGTTATTTTAGTTTTCGCCGACTTATTCAACCTGTTTTTCACTTATTAAACTTATTGCAGAATTAAATAGAAAAATGTGTTGCCTGTTTATACAGCTAAGCAAGATGATAATCTTTAATTACAAAACGTAATATGAATCCAAATTTACTCAATAATGCAATTACCTAATTTGTTCTCAAAAGTTCTCTTTCGTGTGTAAAATGTTATAAAGAACGTAATCTAATTAAAATAATGGAAGCTTTAACTGAATTTCATCCTAGTTATTAATTTGAATTCACACGTATAAGAACGGAATGCTTATGCTTCTTGCCTTAATAATAACTTTTTAACATTTGATGAAAATATTACCTTTGAAAATAGATTTAAAAAATGGTAAAAAACAAAGTATATTTTTGAAAATAAAAATTGTTAATTATGAGACTATATAGCCATAAAAGATATTAAGAGTAAAATGTGGAAGTCATTACATTAAGAGAGGTATGAAATGATTCATTTCTGTATATTAATACCAAAGAAAGTGTTTTGATCTGCTTTTCATATTTGAATTTGATTTTTGGTGTCTTTGACATACTTGAAAACAATGACGTCATCATTAAAAGTAAAATTTAACTTTAATAATTCAGAATTGTTGATGCGTGATGACGACCTAGATATCGATAAGAACATAGAAGTATAATATATTAATGCTAAAAAATACTGATATTTTTTTCGTACTCCTTATACTACTACTTTAACAAGAATAATCATCACAATTATATCAAGCTTACTTCCAGTTTTACTGGCCATATTCTTATATTCGGAGGGATGGTCAACTACTCTTAATTTGCCGACAACGTTCTTCCTCTGAATCGCAGTATCTACAATATCCCTTCTCCAAAGTCGTGTATCCCTTCTTCGTCTGGTTGATGTGCATATTTCCTAAGTGTAAATACGATTAAAAAACAATTGATTTGAAGAGCAAAATAGATTCTTTGTATTTAGACGATGTAATAGTTACATGAAGATGAAAGATAGAATTTTAAGATGTTCATAGCAGTTTCACTAAATGTTTTACCAATCCCCTTTCATAAATCCTCACAAAATTATTAACAGCAACGAAGGAGGAACTTCAGAAGTACTGTACAAAAATTGCAAGAGATGTTTTTATTACTAAAAGAGTTAAAGAAAATAAAAAAAAATATACCAATGTCAATAACAGCTAAAAATCGGTCTTTCAACTTAAAATAAAGTATATGTAAAATAAATTAATGTAAATTTATGTAAAATACCCCACGTTTAATTAGATTACGAGGCTTATTAACATAAAACGATGTGTTTTCATAGTTATAATTTTTCAACTTAAGTTTTGTTTTCTGAAAATCAATTTTGTTAGAACAAAAATCTGATTGTACAAATAGGTTGTATGATTATTTCGAAATTGATATTTAAGTTTTTGATTGAAAAAAAAAAAACAAAAAAACAAAAAAACAGTGTATCCATCACATTTTCTGAAGATCATGGCTAAAGCAATTTCAATGGATGCATTGATGAACAGTATAATATAAATATTTAATGCCTGAGCAGTCAATAAGCTAGAAACTAGAAAAAATACTGTCGTCTATTGACTCTTCAGGCATTAAATATCTGTTTTATTACCTGATATTATTCTCCGCAATCAGTGTTTACAATTGAATATTACAATAATAGAAGGTTCCTGTACGATTATGAATTCAAATCATTGTAAATTAATACCTAGATATGGTGCATCTGTAATGTTAATTAAAGTAACTCTCATTAAAAAAAAATATCCTACCATTGAAATCTTAGACTTTTTAAATGTTTATCAAAAGTTAAAAATGATTGTTAACTATGTCTGTGCAATGTTACATATAAATTAAAAACCCGCATTGGTTTTTACTAACAGCCAGTCAATAGATCGCAGTATATTGACCGGCAGTCAAAAGATCGCAGTCTATTCTGACAGTTAATAGATCGGTTTCAAAAGATACAAAAAATTGGAAACACATAAAGAGAAGATAAAAATATTAAATATGTAATAAAAGACAAAAACTGATTTGATTAGGTAATAAAATACTTTATAATTTGTAAATGCAAAGAATGATGTGACTTGTGTTCCTTGGTGAATTGACAAGGAATTGAATCTCCAAATTTTACTCTAATTTTAGCATGCAACTAATCACTTATATGTGTGCACCATAATGGAATACTATACCATATAAACTTTTATCCAATCGGAGAACTTGTTGCAACAAGAATTAATGATATTAATTTCAAATATGATACAATCGTGTAACATAAAAATTGACCTAGAGATTGGCAGCGACATATCTAGAGTTATATCCTTCTTAGTCCATTAAGATTGAATATGCGTTGGACTTCACTTACCTTTTGAGAATTCTCTGGGAAAACACCAACTTCACAAGATATAGTAATGAAATTACTTCCTTCAAACTTGAACCCATACATTTTTGCAGCAATGGTAGTATTTGTTTTGTTGTATGGATTTATTGAGTCTAGTAATTCTTTTTGCACATTGCATCCATGTCCATTCCTACTTTTAAAGAAATTATTTTGAATACATGTAAATTTTATCGCAGTGCAGCGAATGTTTGTATCTTTTCCCATGTAAAGAAATATAAGTTATAATTTAAAGAAGTTTCAAAGTATTTTTAGTTTAAAACCAATTTCACTCAAAATGTTTTTTTTTATCGTACGTCATATTTAAATTAGTTTTTTATTTCCTGTTTCAGAAGGTTTACACCATTTGCTGAGTAATCAAAGCATCAACAATTGTATAGAAAAATTCATACACAATACACATGTCTACGTAAATAGAGAGTCAAGAATTTAAATGAAATAGATCAATATGGAAGGAAAAAATAATTGTTTTTCTTCAACTATCTCTTTATCACTTGACCCATGGTTTCAAGTACGCTGACCGGTCACGTTAGCCTAGTGGTAGAGCGTTCGCTTCGTGATCGGGAGGTCCAGGTTCGATTCTCGTTCGCGGCGCCGCGTCATACCTAAGACGTAAACAAAGGTAGTGACTCTTCCTTCACCAAGCGCTCGGCACTAGAAGTGAAAGTCACGGGTCTTTCGGATATGACCTTAAAAACGGAGGTCCCGTGTCACGGTAGGCGCTGGCACGATAAAGAACCCTCACTGCTGAATGGCCCTGAGTGCCGAGTATAGGTCTAAATTTGAAGCCCTTCACTGGCATACGGTGACGTCTCCATATGAGTGAAAAATTCTCAAAAGGGACGTTAAAAAACATATAATCAATCAATCAATCAAGTACGCTGATCGCTGAGAAACTTGTACTACGTTATTAAGTGCTTGCTTATATATATATATATATATATATATATATATATATATATATATATATATATATATATATATATATATATATATATATATATATATATATATATATATATATATATATATATAAATTTGCTGATGTATAGGGAATTCTTTATTGTTTAAACCATTACCCTGGGAGTAGGATAGGGCCACAACGGTGGACGTTCCAATTAAGACCAGCCATACAGTCATTCATTAAGTCGATGACACTAGTACTTATATATTGAAATTATATATATATTTTTTCGAAGTCGTAGAATTTTGACTTAAATCGGCGTATTTAGTTAAGAATACTCTTTTAAACACCGAAATAATGTTAATCAAAGTGGTTTCAACAAAGTCTTTGTATAAAAATTAAAATAAAGAAAATGAAAACTCACAAGAGCAATGTGACCCACGAGACCCTAGAATTTCATATTCCTTTCATACAAACAATCTTACCATTAACCTTATTGAAAATAACATTATCTTCAAAATACGGCTTTTTTCATGCTTTAAACACAATATAAAAGCTCATAATTAATTGTCATTTGAACTTACTTCGTTTCATCCCACAGAGAGACTTGTTTATCTGAATTTCCAACAACTGTTCCTGAATACGCTGTACAAGATTTAGGTATCACTTTGTACTTAGAGACTGAAAATAATTGTTGAGATATAAAAGTTAAAAATATTACATTTTTTGTAGGTATATTTAGCTTACGTGTAGCATTTAGATTGTTTTCCCGTACTCATTAAATGTACATGTAAGCATCAAGCGTTCTATAATGTTTTGTCTTTTAACAAAGTTTTTCAATACTGACGAATGAAATTACAGTGGTTGACGTGAGATAACTCTTATTTATAATTGTACAATTGCTAAATATGTCGGATTCGTAAACAATTAATTCTAACAATGACGTAAAAATTGTCTGTTAGACATGTAATAATAGGAGTAAGGTTGCCATCCTCCGGTGACAACCCTACTCAGACCTGATGATTAATTATGTCTCCCTTCTAGAAATACACGACATATACGGAATAAATCGATAATATACCGAGTACTTTCTGTACTATTTATAATATATGATAAAATAAAAAAATAGCCCAAGACTGATGTTAAAGAGGTTCATGTTTGCTCTGCTCTCGATTTGCATTGTTTTACGAGTATATAGTTCGCTATCTCCATTTATTTAACCTATATAAATTCAATTATACGTTTCTAAGTTTTAAATATCGTTTTCCTTTTTCTTGAAATAATTTTCATATAAAAAAAAAATAAAAAGTAAGGTAAATTACATCTCACGTTTATAAAAAAGGATCGATCTTATCTTAACAATATTTAATAAACCTTTTTATTTTAATTCAACACAAACAAATATCTATTTCAGTTAACTAAAAGTTAATTTTAATTACACAAGGGGACCCATCATGAGTTTTTGACTTACTCAATTCATACATACCTCCAGTATATATAAGAAACATAAAGAATTCATCTCCAATATAGATCTCACTGATATCAGGGGCTTTAATGTTCTTTGTTGCTTTAAAGCGCATCTCAACGGGAAACACCTCTTTGTTGTTTTCGGGTAGTTTGTGGGGCCTAAATTAAACTTCATCATCAATAAAATTATATTACAGAGGCATAGTATCTTTAAAACATTTTGAATTAATGTTTTGAGTCAAAATCTTATATATGATAAGTACCCAGATGCATGCATATGTTAAATGATTGCATGACCTTTTTTTTTAAAAATTCTTAGAAAATTAAAAGAGCACTGAGAGAATTACCTAGTTGATTTAACTAGTGTGCCTAGTAAAGCGTTCTACGTGATTAGTTATCAATCTGTTTACTAGCTAAGATAGTGAAATGTGGAGTAGTGGTCGTAAAGATACTTAAATACCTAGTGAAAGTTATTTATGAATTCTTAGATTTACTAATATTAGTAGTAAATATATCCAATACCTAGTAAAACTACTTTTAAGGTAGTGATTGTATGCACAGAAAATTTACTAGTCTTCCCAGTGACTTTCACTAGTTTTTTTTTCAGTGCTAGAGAGAGAGAGAGAGAGAGCAAGTGACAGTGATCAGAGAGAGAGAGAGAGAGAGAGAGAGAGAGAGAGAGAGAGAGAGAGAGAGAGAACGATTCTTATCATTAAACATTTGACCGTCACGGTTACTGGTTTAAGTCGATAAAAAAGAAATAGTAGCAACTTTGCCAAGCGCCCCAAACTACGATGGACATTGCCACAATATAAAAGATATCTTACTGCCAGCTCAACTGTTCTGCATGTCGAGCAAAGGCCGAAATTTTTAGCCCTTAACCTATATATGATGACTTGTCTATTCGAGCGATACATTCACAAATGGGACGTAAAATAACATACTTTCTGTGTTTCTACATTCCTACGATTCAATATATCATTTTGAACATTAAGGACAGATGATAAAAACATTTTTTTTCTTTGAAAATGATTTTATATCATGTCACAAGTTTAGAAAAGTGAATGGTTCTTAAAATATTTTCTCCGAAGAACTGGAAAATGAAATTGACTTGTAAAATATTAGTAATCTTTCAATAAAAAACAAATATAAAAAAAATCATATTCAGTAAAGGTTTACAGGTGAAAACAAATTTCAGAATATGTTACCTTGGTGCTAAAAGTATAAAATATAAACTTCAGAAAAATATACCAAAGCCAGGTGAATTTTAAGAGGAAGTTCAAAATGACAAAAAATTAGCAATATCACATAGGCTGATTTTTACCATTCAGTTTTTCCTAATAAAATTCACCTGGCTTCGAATATGATTGCGCCCATGTGAAAAGGGTCCTTATGGCAATTTTTATTTATTTTGAGTTTTTGATGGATTCTGATAGAGTAAAGTTAGAAGTTATCAAATATGAATTTTTATGGTCCTACGTCTACTCTAAGTAGGTTTTTCTTCATTTTTATCAAATATACTTTAACAGGTTAATAATGACGTCATGTTTTTCAACAACGTCAAACGTTTTCAGAGTGAACGTTAAATGATTTTCTTCTGTAATTTTACTACGGTGATTAATAGTATAATATTTAATATTTTTCCATGCACATTATTTTTATCTCATTGTCTCTTTTAATTATTAATAATTATTTAATAATTATATATATTATGGATTCATCAGTGGTGTATAGTATTATGAGTGAGTGTTTGTTTTACACTTTTCTATGACACCAGGGGAAGACCTGAAAAGCGGGCAACATACATTCAATTTTTTTTAAACAATTATTTTCTCAAACAAAATATTTACTGGTAATCCATGCAAGAATCATTTGATAAGCCTGTAGAATTCATTTGAAAATTATTTTAATTTAAACATAATTCTCGATAGGTCAAGATTTCAGCATAAACAATATATCTTTAATAACCACATAAGTGAAAATTATTTTTTTTTTAAAATTATATCTGGAACAACATTACGCTTCCTAATTGCTACTGCGTAGTGAAAATTTATTTGATTGTTCTTTCTTTCTAAATTTTATATAAAGACAGAAACATTGTGAAGTGTGGTACATGTAACATGTAATAACGATACACAATAAGACAGTAAATAATAATGCTGCCTATTATTCTTCATTTTATATTTGTACCTTTAATTCTGAGTATTGCCATTTTCAAAATCGCACAGCGATCATAAACACTATGAGCGTGGACTGAATTGCAATGAATGTATATAATGATACCCTAGAATTAAAAAATCTGGTTTTATTTTATAAAATGGATGGTTTTAAAAGCACACCCATATAATTAAATTAAAGATGCCATTTACGGTTTATATGTATAGCTTTTGTTGGGGTAGGGGTGGATTAAAGATTAATAACATGTAATTATTTATGCCTAAATATATACAGTCAGCCAAATATGACTGTTTTGTTTAATATATTTCCTGACAATTGTTTGTGAACCGGCTGAGCTTTGAAATATAAGATTAACATCTTAGAATATCATCATATTATTTATGACTTAATTTAAAAAATCCCCTTCATTCTAATGTTGTTCTCTACTCTAGTTTTACTCTATAAAATGAGTTTTAAAGAGTATGAATTCCATTCTGGTCCTGTGCTCAGGGACGTAGCAACAGGGGGGGGGGCTGAGGGGGCTTCACTTTTTTTCCCCAACCTTACTTTTACTATAGGAATTGATAATTGAAAGTCTGGTTGGCCCCCACTATTAGTGATGTACGGAAAACGTAGTATTAAGATTGGTGCTGAAAGTAGTTGACATTAAAAAAAGTTGGCCTCTACCCCCCCCCCCCCCCCCCCCCCCCCCCCCCCCAGGTCCCCCCTCCCCACGAAATAGGATTTTCGACTTTGTGCAACATTAGCCTTTTTTTTTTGCTTGTCAACTTTTTCAGGGAAGTAAAAAAAATTCTCTGGCTGCCCGCCCCCCTTTTTCAAAAACATTGCTACGTGCTTGGTGCCAGAAGCTTGGATATGCTTAGCCTTGTAAAGCCTACATGTTACGGAAATATATAAGGACACCCAATCCCCTGCACTGCGAACAAAATAAAACAAAATACAAGCATATTTTTGCGGTTTTATTTCATGTATTTTCAGCATTGAAATTTATTTTCTGTTAGCATTTACACGTAGAAAGAAAACCCGACACTGAACTTATAAGGATTTTTTTATCAACCAAAACAAAAAAAATCATATTTGAGCATATTTAATAATATTTATCCATAATTTGATGGCAGGTTAAACAATATATTATTCCACACTGATAACCGCAATGAGATTATCAGTTCAGTGATGACTGAGGCTTCAGCATGATAATTGATCTGTTAAGAGACATTCAATGCTTGTCGAGCTTTTATGAAAGACAAAGTTCGTCATGGATTAAGGAATGCTTAAAACATTTGCACTCCGTATGAAAAAAAAAACAAACAAACAAAAAACACGTAAGTACCAAAGAGTTACATGTATTAAATTTGGAGATCTTTAAAATAAATACCGATATCTATACATGTATATATAGTTTAGAGAACAAAAATGATATAAATTTTCTTTCATTTATTATTTCATTTGTTTTGAAAACTCATCTCTTTTTCAATAGAGTTTCACATTTCTCAATATTAGAAATAAATATTTTTATCTACTCTCTCTCTCTCTCTCTCTCTCTCTCTCTCTCTCTCATCAGATTTACTTGACCAGCTCTATTTAAGTTAGAACATTAAGAACATTTTTTTTCATTCGGATGTTTTTGCTTGTTTTAATTTCTCTAAATTGAAGTGTCTTTGTGCAACAAGATTGTAAGGCATTTAAGGAACATTTTTAAAGTTTAAGTTATTTAATCATGATTATAAGGTAGACGCTTTACATGTATATTATTTTTTTTTAAATGAGATTCGTCATTAAATTATTTCATGCAAAAATAGCTATAGATAAGAGATTTGAGAAAAAAAAAACATTTAAAGTCTGTTCAATTTTGTAGTTTTTTTTCCTTTTTCTACATTAACCTTATTCCCAAAGTACAACAATATTTTTTTATTTAAAAATTCATAATTATGCTGACGATTAAAAGTGTTTATATTTGGTCATAAAATATCTCTTTTATAATCCGGCAGCAAATTCATTCGAAAATGCAGCTGAAATGTGAAAACGTACGCAATTAAAATGAATGTCCCTGTCTGGTACCCCTGTTACATCGATTGTTGACATCAGAGTTATCTCTCCTATTTTTATTTATAGAACATACAAATACTCTTGACTATCGTTCTTACACATTCTTGCTAGATTTTAAAAAAACGTGGAAGATGTGTTTAGTTTCAACATTTGTACAAACAATTTATCAGCAGTATGCACCAGTGAATCAATGTTTACATGTGATCGACGCGATCGCTATGTATATATATTTGAGAGTGGTGGAGCGAATCTCAAAGAAGAAGGAAGACAATTTTCCTTTGCAATATTTCTTACGATATACCCTGTCTAAGATGTATTCTAAAAATGGTATAAATATGTAAATAAAATTTATCTAGAGTATAAAGGTTCATTATCCTATCAGAAAACGTGCACCTTGTCTACAGCTTCTATACATTTACGCATGTAGGAAAACTATTGGTATATATAGAGACGTATTTAATTATGTTTGTTAAGAAACCAGTTCTAAATGTTTTTATTTATATCTATTAAAATCAGTGGATTAGGAGATTCAGATATTGATTAAATTAATTTATAAATGAAAATAAATTCCACATGTTGGACACAGCGATTAAAATCCTGGATGCGTCAAACGTCAGAACACGTGGTTAAAAAAAATCTGCGTCGAAGTTCACTGTCAGTCTGCAACGTCACATCTTTATGACGTTATTTCTCTGTTTTAGCAAAAATGCCATAAGGACCCTTTTGTCATGGGCGCAATCATATTTTTCTGAAGTTTATATTACATTTTTAGCACCATGGTAACATATTCTGACATTTGTTTTCACCTGTAAACCTTTACTAATGTGATTTGTATATTTTTATTTTTTCATTGAACTATAACTAATATTTTCCAAGTCTTTTTCATATTCCAGTTCTAAGGAGAAAAATTTCTAAGAACCATCCACTTTTCTAAGCTTGTGACATGATATTAAATCTTTTTCAAAGAAAAAAATCGTTTGTATTATCTGTCCTTAAAGCCATATATGGCGTAACTGATCAAAAAAAAAATATTTTGAAAAATACAAAATTAAGTAAAGAAATATAGTTTATACATTTAAATTAAAGCTTTTCATACAATTCTGAACACGGAAAACACCTAATTATACGATTTTATCTTCTCTGTAATGTGTTATTTAAATCTCTTGTATTTTCTTCCGAGTCGGAGAAAATTCCAAAAATCCAAATTAAATTGTGATATCTTTATAACTCAATTGACTTAGATTTTGTAATTTACGGAAAAGTTCTATCTTTATATAAAGTAATGATACAAATAATAAGTTCTTATAATTTTAGTCTAATAATTTTCACTGTACATACGCCATATATGGCTTTAAGATACAACAGGGTCTGAGACATTTTATTCATATCGAAATACTTTACATAGACCTAGGCATCAATGATAACCTAACCCAACTTTATGATAAAGACAAATATTTTGATGAAAGAAGAATATTTACAACTTGAAGTTAAAATCATCAATTCGCATATTCTTAGATAGAAACAATGAACCTTTCTGCAATAACTACTATCTTTAATTATGTCGAATAAAGCTTGATTTTTTCAAAATGAATTGCAAAGTTATTATTTTACATTAAATTATCAATCTACTTTTCGGTTTTCACAATCTCAAGTGTATCTTGCTCCGTTACGGATTTACAGGTATTCAAAGTATGCATCTTTTTTACAGCTGACGTCGTTTTTTATAAAATTTTCTCTTGTAGCGACGTCGACGTTGTAGCGACGTAATAAAAACATGAATTACTTATACGCAATAACTTGGTATTGTATTGCCGTTTCGATTTATTTAAATGCTTAATTTGTTGTAAAATATATAAATTTTATTTAAAAGTTCAGCTCATTCTTTTCTGATATTTATTAAAAATATGTCAATGGAGTTCAAATAGCCCTATGATTCGCTGACTTAGAGAAAACTTTACAAATAATTGAAAGGTCTTTTATAAAGAAAAATTCACATTTAATTTTACCGATTAAGTTCAGCCCAAATCTTCCAAAACCAGCTACAACAAAAAATATTTTAGTCCCCATTAATTTAATTTTTTTGATAAATGTTGTTAATTAATTACTTGTTCAACCTTTGCCTTCAAAACAGCGACCAAGAGACAGCATTAAGGGGCAGGGGTTTGCGTTTTTATCAATGAACGCGCCGTAAGGATTTTGTAAAGTATGGTATTTTAATGTAAAAAAATG
Organism: Saccostrea glomerata; assembly: GCA_003671525.1. NCBI lineage: Eukaryota > Metazoa > Mollusca > Bivalvia > Ostreida > Ostreidae > Saccostrea > Saccostrea glomerata. Next base: position 71,959 of record PRKT01001394.1, on the reverse strand, counting down.
AGTACCAATTATCCTTTTTTCTAAATGCTCAACTACTTATGCATTTTCTTTCCTTAATTATGTCCTAATTTGTTAAAATATCTTAGAAGGAAAGGGAGAGGGGGCTATGAAAGAATAAATATAAGAGTACTAGTATAAGGCAATTTAGACTAGATAATATTATTATATATACATGTTAGATCTGTAATTTATGAATAGTTAAAGTGTGTACTTTTCAGATTTCAAATTATGAAATAAATAATTAAAAACATGACCTGAAATACTGAGAAAAAATGTAAGGCATATTATTCATCTTTTTAAAAAAAAATGTAAATTATATTTTCTACAGTACAATCATGTACTCTAATCTAATAGATTGCCAAACAAAATTATGAGAGTCGATCCTCTTGTGTTTTACGCATAGATCTATGAAAGTGAAAGTTATACTAAAAATTTCTCAATATTTAAGTCAGTTATGCGATTCGATTTGCAGTTTATAATACATACATGTCACAGATAAAAAAAACAACAACAAAACAACAGGTTTAAATGAGGCAAATTTCACAGGTCAACACTTATATATCATGAAGATCCTCTTAAAATGTACAAGTTAGTCAAAAGCAAAAAATATATATTTTAGAGAAAAAGAAAAACGTGTAAGTCAGGGGCTATTTAGACCAGCTTTTAAAGTCCTCGAACCATACAGACACAAATGTATAATATTTGATACCGTCTTCATAGAAAAATATTTACATCCACTGAATATTTTCTTCTTTATTTCTTAAGAAAACCCATTGCGTTCATCCCTGCATAAACTACATTAGGCATATCACCTGTACATATTTCTTGATCAGTGGCCGTTCCATCAATGAAACGTACAAAGACGTTCGCATCATTAACACAATAATTAATATTTTTAATCCTACTTAAAATGATAATTTAAACAGATATAAATATAAACAATAAAATGTCTTTCTTTGTTTGTTGTTACTGGAATGAACGGTCGCAGCTATTGCAGAAAAAATTTACATAACCCGCTTACGCGGGTTATGTATTTTTTCTGCAACAGCTGCTTCCGTTCATTCCAGTAACAACAAACAAAGAAAGCAATTTATTGTTTAAAGAAACACAAAAAGAAATTTTATAGAAAAGAGAACATGTAACACGTGCGAATTCTGCACATTGGACTGTCTTCCGAATAAAATGCCTCTCATATATTAGTAATATATATTCTATCCCAGTCTACTCAACATTTTACACTCATACAAAGAGGTTCCATTGTGTGCAGAAGCAGGAGAATTCTTTGGCCATTCTCTGTCACTACATTAACATCAAATATTCAAACATCTGACCATCCCTACCAACTTACAAGGAGTCCAAGTGTTCTGAAAGTGGGGGGGGGGGTGTTAAGTAGGTTACTTTTGTGTCTTATTCTTTTAGTTTAATTTACATGGAGACCGGTCCTTCGCATGAGTCTGTATACACCGCGGTCCCGTGTCGCAGTATAAGTGCTGGCACGAAAAAGATCCCTCGCTGCTCAAAGGCCCTAAGTGCCGGTTATAGGAATATTTGCAGCTCTCCATGCACCGGCAAGTGGCGGCGTCTCCTTATGAGTTAAAAAATTATCGAGATGGACATTTAACAACATGAACATTTAATCTATTTAAATAAAAAAAATGAGAAAGGGTCATCACCTTAAGTTTCACTGCTAAGGATAAAAGAGGACAAGTTATCTAGAAACTTTTTTTTATACAAGATATTTCCGAAGTTTCCTAGAAACATTTTTTTAATACAAGGTATATCCGACTTTTGAGTTTGACATCTGTAGCGGACAGTAAACTAGTATAGGGAACTTACACGTATACTTCCTCGCTGAAGAGCAAGCTTTTCTAGCGATGCGGTCGAGTCTCTCTCTTAGTCTCTCTTTCAGCTTTGCAGGCAAGTTAAGCAACGGCGAGCCTGTTTAACCCTTGGACGGGTGACCGCTCAAAAACATGGAAAGTAATAAGATATAGGCCTACATCACCGCAGTGCTAAATGACATGCAAAAATTTAGGAGCTTTTCAGACTTACATAATTATGTTTAGTGTCAACATCATTCATTTAATGATTTGTTTGTATCTTTCATTAAGCACTTTAAACCGAGACTCTGTATCATTTATTATTACAAACGTTGTTTAGGGATAATAATTTGAACAGCAAATTAAAAATTGCATTTTTATTCAACGCTTTTCATCATTTTATTCTTTCCGGGTAGAATTTCAATATATTAACAAGATAAACTTTACTATTATTACTCCTTTTTCACATTTGTATCTACAGTGCCAAAGAGTTGTCTTGATCCAGGTCTACTAAAATGATAACAGGTTGACTATTTTCTCATGTATATACGTTGGAATATTGAAATAATTATTTCAATAGTGGGCAAGAGTGCATTTCAATAACAAACATAGGTAATATCCACTATTGAAATAATTATATATTAGTGGGGAAGAGTGCATTTTAATATGATTATCGTAAGTTTCAACGACTATTGAAATACGACCAGTATATAAAGAAAAGTTTCACAGCGTAATTTTTAATTTTAATTTCTTATTTTTTATCAAAATTTAACAAATATTGGATTTGGGGTGAAAAATACATAGATTAATAATTATAGTGTATAAATTAATAAGGTTGGTTGTAGTGAGGCAAAATTTCTTTATATTCTAGAAATTTATAATTTGCACCATTTTCAATAAAACCAGACCAAGAAATATATACCAATCCAGGATCTATATTTTGTTTGTATCATTTTCCTTAAATGAACATTTAGATAGTTATGGAAATTATTATTTCAAAAGTGGTGTAAATAATTATTTTTGATAGTTGCTGATTATACTTCAAAACAAAAACCATAATTTAATCCATATTGAAATCTCTATTTCAAAAGTGAACATTATTTCAATAGTGGTTGCAACCTATGTTTGTTATTGAAATGAATCTCACCCACTGTTGAAATAATTATTTCAATAGTGGTCGTATTTCAATTGTGGTTATTACCTATGTTTGTAATTAAAATACACTCTCAAGCACTATTGATATAATTATTTCAATAGTGGTTGTGTTTCAATAGTGGTTACTAACTACGTTTGCTATCAAAATGCACTCTCAACCACTATTGATATAATTATTTCAATAGTGGTCGTATTTCAATAGTGGTTACTAACTATGTTTGTTATTGAAATGCACTCTCAACCACTATTGACATAATTATTTCAATAGTGGTCGTATTTCAGTAGAGGTTACTAACTATGTTTGTTATTGAAATGCACTCCAACCACTATTGATATAATTATTTCAATAGTGGTCGTTATTTCAATAGTGGTTGCAACACCCCTAATTTAGATCTGGCATTGGTGTGGTTAAACAATTCTATCATTCAGTTTGATTGGTGTTAATAACTGTGCAGTTTTACTTGACATATGATTAAGTCAAATCAATTTACGCCAAGCCTTCGGATAAAAAAAACATTTCAAACTACTCTTCTTTCCTTTTTAAAAATATTTTTTACTCTCAGTATCATCACTGCATGTAATTTTTTGTCGTTGTTGAATAAGAAAGAGTCATAAATCTTAATTTTAAACAACAGCTGCCTGTTTTATTTAGTCTAACTGAAAACTTATATTGTACATGGAACAGAATAAATGTCGAAGTTTTGAACAAATTTTGTGTATTTTATCAGAACACTCTTAATAGGTCGTTTTAATGTGTAATGCACATGTAGTTTGACAACAATCAGAGTCAGATATGCTATAAAATAGACAATACACATGTAGTCATGAAAGAAAATATACAGAAAGCACAACGGAGAAAATTCTTTGACGTAAAACAAAGCAAGTAGTTGAGACGCAGTAAGTGCGCGATATATTTTGATAAGAGTTTTTGTTGCAAAACAATGACGTCGCTTTTTCTATTGTGACGTAAAATTCTGTCATATTACATTAAGGGGGGGTTTTGCTTGGAACGGCTCAAAAGAAGAAAAGATGAATGTAACCAGTGGACAGAGGATGCTTTCTTCTCCATTGCACTTGATCCCACTTCTAATTCCAAAGAAACGTGTTTGCTCTGCTTCAGATGTGAAATGAATCAATGAACCTTTGTGCTTGATTTTGTGCGTTATCGTCATATTTCATTTAAAATATTTCAATCTCGTGAAAGAAAAATCATACAAACGATAGCACACATACATCTCATACATACAGGGTGTCCCAAAACATATGTTACACTTTTAATCATCTATAACTTTATCAAACCACATGCATTCACAAAGATATTTCGTCAAAATCTAGTGTATAAGAATACATTTTATCTGACAAACTTCCATGAAATTCTGTTTAAAAATCAGGTAATTATGATGTCCAAATGACGTCATCATATTTTTAGTATGGAACCTTCGTGTGACAGCCGGTAGAAATGGTAGAAATTGTCAAACTTTACTATGGGTCTAAGTCTGTTACTTAGTTATTTGAACCATTTTCCTTAATATACTGTTAACAAAGAAAAGAAAATTCAAGACTTGTGTAGTTTATCTTATAAATTTTCAGTGCTAAAAATTTTACATGTATTGCAGGAACGGTTCACTTGCCAAAAAATATTAAATTCTGTCAATAACCTGCAGAGAACATAATTGTTCGCTATTCAGTCCGGTATAAGCTAAATATAGCATTGTTAAAAGGCTGCTTAAAAGTACATTATACATATTGTATATGAAAAAATTGAATAAACTTTACTTACCCTCCATGAAAAACATGAGCTACGGTTTTATTAACTCCAGTATCTGGGATGTTGAGGCATCTTATTTTAAATCTGTGCTCTTTGTGTCCTCCAATAAAAACTGGGGTCTTTGTAGTAGCATTCGTCGCTTTTGTAGAGGGAGTTTTAGTAGTAGTTGTGTTTCCATCAAAAATGGGATCAATAACACTTATTTCGACTTCACGTGCCGTAGTGTTTCCCTATATCATAAATCTATATTACAGTTACTATAACAAGGATTAAATCTGAGATCCTATTGTGTCTGTATTTGAATTTTTGTAACTGTCAAATTTAACACTTCACACTTCTAATGATATTTTCAAAGTGAAGCCAGGGTCATCACGTCTCAGCAATCATCCTCCTGTTTAGGAGATATTGTTGGTGCCAAGAACAATAGAGGTGTTTGTTTTAACCGACACTTAATAATTTAACTATTTAACTTATTAGCACTTAATAAAAATAACTAGTTTATGTCGATAAGACGACCAGCAAAATGACTCTCCATACAATTTTTACCTCAAAAGTAGCTTTACTAGGTTTAAAGTAGATTTACTAGATAAAGTTAGTAAATCTAGAATTTATAAGCATATTTCACAAGGTTACCTAGTATACGACACCCACTATACGAGACACCTTCCACTCATTATCTTACCTGGTAAACAGAAAGATTACTTTAAAAATCGCACTAGCTAAATTAACTAGGTATTTCATTCACTGTACTGTCTCCATAAACCTGAGGTAAATCTGAGAACTGTAATTTTCGTTGTTTTCGAGATATGAAGAGACCCATGAATGCATTTCCACCACCAAATGTAAAATGTTACATATATACCTCCCAACAAGTCTTCATCCACGAATTTAAATCCCCACAAATAAAGCGTTTTTACATAAGCCACAAAAGTTTGACCCCACGAAAATATGTTATTTTACAGTATATGCACCCCTTACATTTGCATCTTCCACAAAATCAATCTGACTTAAGGATATCCGATCCTCAGCCAGGAAGGATAACTCCAAAAATTCATATTTAATTTGAAATGCATCAAAATGAAGCTTGAAAAAGAATTTTTTCTATGCAACAACTTTCATTATATTCATCTTCATAAGATTTTAAGGTTTTTTGAAGTCTTAAAAAAGGTCTTATAAAATTTGAAATTTGTACCCTATAAAAGGAAAAAAAAGGGTTATCATAGTTTTAGAGAAATAAGATTTTCCTGAATCCAGCCTTATATACCAATAATAATTAGCATGATATGAAATGAAAAGTGATTAGTGGTGTTTTGCAATGACAGCAAAAGCCTTTTACACTATGTATTATAGAATACATGACGGAAATAGAAGACAAAAATTACGAAAAAAGTATAAAAATCATGACAATTTCTCTGAATGCCTGGATACCTTTCGCTTTTTCGCCTAAAATATATTTGTTAATCAATTTGCAATTAGAAAATGCATAGCTGATATTCCTATTTGCTTTTTCTGCAAAAGTATTGGAGATTTGACGATTTTCCCTATATAATATGATTAACTTTAATCTTTAACTTAAAAGAAATACTGTGGATAAATTCACATAACTCTGTGGATTCAGAGATACTTTTATGAGTATTTTTGAATACTTAACTGCTTATTTTATAAACCTGAGGATCGGACTACCTTAAGTCGAGGTCTCGTAACATAAAGGGTACTTAAGTCTAAGACTATGCTTAAGTAAGACTTAAGTACATTCTAAGGCTGAAGTCCGTAACTAGAGGAGTGCTAAGATTTTACAATTTAAGCAAGGCTTCGGCGGCCGGTAGAGGTGACATAAGTATGTCTTAAGGTAGGATTCTTCTCTGGTTTCTGAGTAGATGAAATATTTTATGTATATTTTCTTATATTACTTATATATTTAGGTGAAAGAGATTTAAAAGACCACATTTTTCTTTCCTCATCATAATTGTACAACTTTAAATAGAAATGGTCAATTGTGGTTGAAAACTAGCAGGGACTATATTTTTGGCGAAATGGTGGCGTATGAATATATCTTCTTTTCTGCCTCTCAAAATTATTACTAAGTCATATTGTTTTCATTGTTCTGTGAAAATTTCCTTAATTTTTAAATACAAGAAATACAGTTTTGTGTAGGAAGAATCCTACCTTAAGTACCATATAAAAATATCTATAATAAGATATTGTTAAACCCCAGCATTAAACATTCATGAGAATTCAATTTCAATAAAAAAGATTAATATATAAGTTACAGTGAATCAAGGTATATAATTTAAATAATTTGTTCATTAGATTAATATTGATAAACATTATTATTCGTACAGAATAAGACTGTAGTACACACATTCATGAATTTATTTGTTTGGGATTGATGCTAAAACGTCATAAACACTGCTAACCATAATTTAACAATTGTACGAGTATGGCGGCCTTAAATGTACATTTGAGAACACAGTTCATTCTAGACGGAGTTTTTCTTGGAGAGTCAGGGGACGATGAACATCAAATTTCAAGATATCGCCTCTACAGAGATCTGATAGAGTTTGTGAATTTGTAAGATGCGACGTGGAACGCCAAACAAAAAGAAACCAAGCACTGAGTGTCTCTATTATTTCATTATAATTGAGGTCTTCCGTTTCCAACGGAAGACCTTCTACTGATTCTGTTGGTAAAGATTATTATTCTTTTTTTTCTTCTGCTTCCTAGACCGCAACTTTGAGGCCTCATATCTCGCTCATTTCTCAATGGATTTCACTCAAATTTTCAGACATTATAGACGTTAATAAATTCTATCAGAATAATGTCTAAAATTTCAAAAAGCCACTTCCGGTTTTGAGTTATTTCCCTTTAAAGAAAAATTTATAGGCTTTCGTTTCCAGACAAAGGCTCAGAGACGGCTAAAGCTGGAGCAGAAATTCTACTGATTTTAGATAATAGAAGGATTGAAGTTGTGCACATCGGTTTTTGTTTTTCGATTTCTGTATTCAAAATGGCGCTATATAGGGGTAAAAAATTAGAACGCTTAAAAGAACCAAAAAATTACTCATATTTTTCTTTTTATCTTCTAAACTAAAAATATTTTGTTCAAATATATAGAACATAATTTGTGCAAAATTAAAAGATCTTTCAAATGATATGTCGAAAAAAGGGCTGACCCCTAAATTAAGGGACCTAGAGGGGCCAAAAGTTTTTTCCAGATATCTCAAAAAGTATTGAGAATTTGTTATGCATCAAAGAAGGAAAGTTGTTCAAAATATCAAGGTTTATCTAATGGGGTCGTCAAAATATGTCCGGCGACGTCTCTTCCGGTCGAACCGGAAGTAGTCAGAAAATGCATATTTTTGCCGTTTTTGACAGGTTTTTGGGTAACATGTCTCAAAAGAAGGTTAAATATTAATTTTCCGTCCGTCGTCGTCACTTCCGGTCAAACCGGAAGTACCAAAGAATGGCTTAAGTTTGCTATACTTAACATAGATCTTGGAGGATTAACCCATTTTTGGACTTCATTACTCTTTTTTTTTTAATGAAAGTTACTTACGGTCAAACAGGACGGAAGACCTACTCGTTGCTTTGCAACGAGCTCGGCTCTAGTTGAATAATATAATTAAAGAGTGGAAGAAGAACAAAGATTCTTGCAATAGGAAAAAAAATAAGTATGGTTGAATTTCAAGCTTGTTTAGATTTCGTTGACTTATTAACTAGATTTATCCCCTACATTAATTAAAGAAATTTCGAAGTCATGTCAATACTTCAGTAGTTTACAATGAGAGAGAGAGAGAGAGAGAGAGAGAGAGAGAGAGAGAGAGAGAGAGAGAGAGAGAGAGTGAGTGAGATATGCGCTTATTATTGAAATTCTTTTATCATTCCATTGTATTAATTGTTAAACTATGGCATATAAAAATGGCTGATATTCACTGTCTTTAACTATACTATATAAAAGATATGTATCAGGAAAAGACACACGATTTTCTGAGCAGATATTACACGCGCGTAGTAAAACCCTCCCCCTTTTCCTAAACATAACTTTTACTATTGGAAATGCTCAATGTTTTTTGACTTGTCCACTTTCTTCAGCTAACTTGAGTTATTTTTTTATTTCTCCGGCTGAACCCCCCCCCCCCCC
>PRKT01001394.1:48135-63042 GCA_003671525.1 Saccostrea glomerata | reverse complement strand
ACCCCCCCCCCCCCCTTTCTCCCGCTTTCAAAAACAATGCTACGTCACTATATTGAGTCGTCTTGTGTTGTACTTCAAGAATTTACTTTTAAAAAGATATGTGGTAGTAACCCCTATGCCTATTAAAATGAGAGATAAAAGGGTATTTTACATAATGAAAAATTAGCACACCCCACCCCTAAATATAAATAAGTAAATAAATAAATAAATACATGTAAAAGTTAAAAGTTAAAGACCTGCGTACTCGATGACATCAGTTGTTTTTTTCATTGTCCATTTTGACATTGATTGTCCTACATATGAAATTAATCTTTTTGAATGCGATATTGTTCACAAGAAAGGTAGAAAAATGCTCAATTTTTTTCCACTCTTAAAGTATTTGTTACATCCCCCTTCTCTCTCTCTCTTTACCTCATACCATAAAATAGAGGGTGTTGCTAAAACGCGGAACGGAACGGAAAACGGAATATATTATTTTATATTAAATCGCTTAAAATACACAATTTTTATCATAAAGAATATATCATATTCATATTAAATCCTATATTATAAAAAACAGGTTGTTAAGTCATGTTCAGTCTCTTATTCACTAAAATCGCCGACTAACAGTCACGTAGAATATAACTAAATTCGAAGGGGGGGATAAACTTAATTGAAACACAAACCTAAAGTGTTTTAGGTCTATGCTTGAAAAGAGTTTGACAAACGAAAAATACAGAGAATTTTTGTTTGAAAAAGTGGGGGTATGTTCTAAGTCCAACATCTTTCAGTACTTTTTAAACACAAATTTACTACATGAATTGCAATGAACACTTCAATTTCAAGTAAAAGGTTTGGAGCTTATATCAAAAGGGGAAGGGCGGACCATTTGCAATTTTTCAGACCTTCGAAAAAAAAAAAAAAAAAAAAATTAACTCAAATGTTTCAGCATTGATATCCACCCTGCCCTCCCCCTTACACACGCACACATGCATGTGCCACATACAAACTATGTCTTCATTAAATGTGAAGATGCTACATTTTTTACATAGAAAAGTTCAAACAACAAATGAACTTTACATGTTAGAGGTGTTTATCCGAGCTTGCCGGACAGGTCTGCTCTAATCGTAATCTTAAGAATTTTTAAAAACATATTATTTCTCCTTAAACATGGTTTGTGTATACAATGTCAAATATACACCGCCGAAACATGGCTGAAAATTGCCGACTCGGCGTTCAACAACATTCAATCAATCAATCATGTATCAAATACCCCTAAAAAAATGAAAATAAGCCGCAGCTTATTTTAAGTTTTGGTAAGAAAGTTGGGGCTTATTTTCAAAACCGGCTTATTTTAAAATTCCGGCAATGCAAAAAACTGGTAAGAGAAGACAGCACAATTCCTGTTTATTTTCAATGCAATCATTGAATAAAGTGTAATCGATAGAATAGGAACTACTTGTTCGATGTAAAATTAAAACATCATGAATATAATAAAATAAAATCAGTACAATAATACTTTGTGCAGTATCTTGGGTGTAAAAAAATACTGTAAAGGTTGAACGATTGACAAGGAGTAAACATTAACGAATGACTTCAGCTCGTCAAAGTTTTCTCTCGTCATTTTTTTTATTGGCCACTTGCATACCTTTAGCTCAGGTAACCCTGATTTAATAGGTGATCTAGGGATCAGATAACCCCGCCTTAAACCTGGCTTGAGCTGTACTCAGGTGAGAAGTCGTTGGGTTGCAAACCTGTGACTCAACTCTTTCTTACCTGAATACGGCTTAAGCGGCCCTACTAAACAGAGTACGCTAGTACAATAGAGTACTTTAAAGAACACTAGTAATATTTTATAATTCAATGCAATTAAACTACTTTTTGTATGTTTTTCTACTTTAGTTTAACATATTGGATATATATTTTAAATAAAATTTGTATGTTTTCTTTATTTTAGGAGTTATTTCAATTTTTGATTTCAGGTTACGGTTTTATTATCATTTGATCCCGATCTAAGTTAACTTAAACTTGTTGAAATGTGTCATTGTGAATGTGCAAAATATCTACACATGCAATTAGTTTTCTATTTCATAAAATTTAGATGTAAGTCTTTAGTAAGTAAGTCTGAAATAAAATAGTCATCGAGATTAGGGTATTTATTGGTAATCTTTAATGCGTTGAATTATGGATGTTTTTTTCTTGTCAAAATATTGCTAAAAACAAATATTTGAAACAAATATTGCAATATAAGTTTTATGTTAAATCAAGTTGTACATAAATAAACAATATAATTGCATTAACATAATTTTTCTAGCGTACTCTAAAGTACTCTATCGTACTCTAGCGTACTCCGTTTACATGTAGTAGTACCCCGGCTTAAGATTATCTCATTGCTTGAAAATAATGGCAACAAGACAGAAGTCAGGAAATTTTTCTGAATTAGAAAAAGAGGTTTTGTTAAGTTATCCATGCTAATTAATATAAGGAGAGGAGAGACAAGAAAAGAAATGTGGAGGACCATCTTGGAAAAGCTTGGATAAAATTTCCAGCACCATATCCGAAATGCTTCCTCAGCAAAGAATTGGGGCGTACAAGGCGAAGACAATCCCCCGCTCTGAGAAAAGACATTTTTCAATTCTAAGTTATTTTTTTCAAAATGATATTGTTTATATCATCTTCTACACATTTTAATCTGTATTTAATTGTTTCAATATTGTATTAATAATTTATTTTTTTAAATCATTAAGACCTAAGAGATCTCCAGAACCTCTGAGAAAACACCCAATTGCGTAAAACCGTAAAGCTATTAGTAGTTGGTAAAGAGGTGATATTGATGAAACCATCTTTGTTTTGGCTCCAGGTGTTCCCCAATTTCATTTAATAATTCAATTACACATTCCTTTCCTAAGCGAAATCTGTCAATAAATTCTTCCGAATAATTCAAAAAAGGGTTTGTCTTGTCTCGTACCACTCTTTCTCGCCTGATAAGTATTTCCACTAGAAAAAAAATTGGTCTATCTCGTCAAAATAATACGCCATCCCTTATAAACCTTCCTTTAAACCTTCCCTTTACCTGGTTTATATCAAACCACAATGCTAAGCTCTACTCAGATAAATGAGAGAGGTCTGCAAGTGATTTGATAATTTTGAACCTGGCTTAAGTCTAGATTACCTTAACCCAGGCTTAAGCCAAACATGTACAAGTGGCCAATAGGCATTCCCCGGTGTACGTTTTCTTAAGGTCTATGGTGTAATCATCTACTTTATATTTTGAGAATGTCGATCCCGAAAAGATAATTTCATTGTTTACAGCTTATAAATTTACATGAAATATAAACTTGTTTTTAAAAAGTAAAAGTAAAATATGAGATATCCGCTTGTTATTGAATAACTTGATAAATTAGTCAAACAAACACATATTTAAACAACTGAATTATACGGTATATTGAAATGTAATTACTACCAAGCCCTGTCGATCAGCAGGTTTCTTACCTCGGGCAGTGTTACTTGACAGTTAAATGCTTTGCAAACAAAATCTTCCATTTATCCGTTTATTTATTTAATTATAACAATTTTAAACACACTGTTAGCTTGAACTCTCTGGTTGAGATAATTATTGTTTTTGACAATTTCATGAAAAAAGATCACAATGTAAGCTGGTTCCGCAATGAATTGTTTTTCAGCCAGCGTAACATGCTTACTGGTAAAAAAAAATAATAATAACTTTAAAAAGTACCCTTTATTAGTAATTTTACATACGTTCATTTGTTTCTACAGATATAGTTCGTACCATGTGGAATGCAGAAATTGGTAAATGTTGAATGAATTAAAGAAAGATAACTCAGTTTTATTTGGCACTGAAAAAAAATCGTCGAAGTTTTCAATCGTCAAATGTTCAAGACGAGGCAATCATCAAACGTTTAACATCTTTCCTAAATGGCAATGTCATGAGCAGCTTATTTTCAAAACTGGCTTATTTTCTAGTAATTTTTAATGCAAGAAATACTGTATATGGGGAAAACAACTCGCGGTGTTAATATTTCTTATATTCACGGTGTTAATAAATCCGTGAATTCAAGAAACTGTGAATAAATTTTTTAGATAATGTCCATGTTTTATTTTGAAATTTAGGAATAGACAACAATAGGTTTATACACATACTTGTACCGTCAATACATGATCATTTCAGTAATTACGAGTAGTACTTATCATTCAATTATCATAATTATCCCGCTTTACTTTAATTAAAATCGGCAGATAATAACTTGTATTTGTTTCAAAGCTGTTTTAAAAGCCAACTCTACACGTTTCATCAATCAAAACACGTGGGCCATGGGTTTTGATTACCCGTGCGTAACTAATGTTACCACATGTATTTGTTACCTGCATTATCATGCATATTTGATTTTATCTACAGTTTGGTTTTAATAAGAAATCATTCAAATAAATATCAAACTTACTGAAAATGTGGAAGGAAATTTTGTTAAACTACATAAACACATTTATTTCCCTCCAGTAGTTTTTCGCCGCGTTATATTGAAGATCTTGGGTGCACATGCACTCATCATAATAGCACATAGGAAAGTCATTTGCCGTTTAGAATGAAGAACTTTCAATAACTGCCCTTGTTTAATTAATTATTTATTAAATCGAACAATTTTATATTAAACAACCCTGTTGAAATAAAGACATGACGCTGATGATTGCATTAACCTGAAGCTATATAGACAAGGGAGGTAACTTTTATTATATACAAATTCCGCGAATTCAGGAAACCGCGATCGTGTCAGATGAGAGAAAAACGCGAAAATTACAACCCGTGAAATTAATCCCCCATACAGTAGGTGGCTAATTTTCAAAACCGGCTTATTATTAAGTCCGTCTTATTTTCAAGATTTTAGGGTATTTGACCTCCCTTTCCAGGCACAACCTTTTTTTTTTTTTACTATAGAAATGTTCATTGAAATCTCCACAATTTCTTAATTCAAGTAGTAAGTAAATGTACAAAAAGTATTGAAAGACATGCATGGGAGAGGGAACTGATTTCCCCTCTTGAATAATGTATTTGTGTTTTGTTTTCGCTTGTAATATTCTCTTCAGATAAGTTTACCCCCCCCCCCCCCCCACACACACACACTTTCAAATACAATTCTATGTCACTGCTACGTCAGCAATTTTCATGAATGATAAGGAGATAAGAAACAGTATCTGATATCAAGAGTCCATAATACAATACAAAACTAGGAGCAGAGCAAACACGGACCTCCAATACATCAGAGGTGGGATCAGGTGCCATGGAGGAGTGAGCATCCGCTGCCAATCAATCACACCTGCAGAGTGCTCCTTGTCATGATCGGGAAATAACGGGAAAATCCGTCGTCAATTCAGCGGTGTATAAAAAATGAACTAACAGTTAGTATGCAAACGTCAGTCAGCATTTGACTCAATGATAAATTGTATTTGCTAACATGGTCATCGTATCGACCTTCGAAATGATGTCTTTAATTAAACGAAACTGCTGATATTCTTGATTCATCAACTTGTTTGTCAATAAAGAAAGGTGAACATGAATATATCAACTTATTTTTTTATAATACGGAATTGAATGTGTTTGAGATATATTATTCATGACAAAATTTGCGTATTTTAAGTGATTTAATCTAAACTTGTATATTCCGTTTTCTGTTCTGTTCCGCTTCTCGTTCCGTTTTCCCTTCTGCGTTTTAGCAACACCCTAAAATAAATGTAATCTTATTTTACTCTATTACCCTTCTTCATATCTTTTAAAAACAATTAAATCAGTTTACGCAGTGCAGTTAAGGTGTGCAATGGAAATATCGGCTAAATTTTGTATTTAAAAATGTATTCGTAATCGGGATGGCGATTATTTTTAGTACATTATTTATATCGGATAATTGTTATTATGATTAATAACTACATATCAAGGACGATTATATTTTATATTTAGACTAGTCACGTGATGCGGCAGTCACGCGATTTTAGCACATAAACTTGAAGTATTGATGTTACATATAAATATCACTAGTGCAAGGGCATAACCAAGTTAAATTTCCAAGTTTAGTATATAAACATTTCCAAAAAGCATTGTAGTTTCTAAAAAGTGCTGCGATCCTGTATAAATTCTGCAATTTCATTGTTAAAATTATACTTGTATGACTGAATGCTATATTTTATGCTGGTCGGCGGCATGAAATATTGAAATAATTAAATTGTTTTTAAGATTACATCAGGATTGCAGCACTTTTCAGATACCTTATTAGGTTTATAGTTGAAATGTAAAAGCTTACTTTGATCCATAGAGTGTATGCCCTTGCACTAGATCGATTTATTAAGACCCCCCACATTACCCTCATGTGTACTGGCATACAAATATAAGGCATTGTCAATTAAATACGTAATGTACAGAAAATATATTAATAAAATAGCGAAGAAGAAATTAAATTCAAGTTATTGTCCCATAGAATATCTGTAAATAATATTTTATTTAAGTAGAAAATACATATTTTGTTGAGAAAATATTACTTGATCTGTCTCTCACTGCATACAAACTACGTCACGTTGTAAGAAATGACGTCATATTGACAAGTGTATTGCGATCAGTGACTTGTTTATAACTTGTTATGTGGGATTTAACTAACGATAAAACAACACGCTGTAGTTAGTTTTAATGTAGTTTGATGATTTCTTACTGGTTAAATTAGCAGATAAACTCATTTTGTGGTATTTTAAAGAAATGTTGTATGACGTATATTGTGTATGATGTCATAGTCAAGTTTTCCCGTACAAATTAGGCTCCGCCTCTTTTTTGTAACCTTAACTGTGCTGCGTATGTAGCATTTCTTATTAAATGTTTGAAAACAACTGTCGCACGGTCAAAAATTGGCAGTTTGTGAATCATTGTAAATGGTCACGACAATTGTTTTATCACCTGAGATGTTTTCAGTTTACCTTTTGTAACTCTTTTGTTTTGATAAATGTTCACTTACCCTGTTTTTACCGCAGACAAGAAAAGATACATTTTTAATCTGCGCTATGTATAAGACCATGCAAAAGTAAAAAAAAAAATAAAGTAAAAATCGGGATTTTTTTTTCGTATGCCTCCACCTCTCAGCAATTCTCTCTCTCTCTCTCTCTCTCTCTCTCTCTCTCTCTCTCTCTCTCTGTAGTGAGCCCTGTCTAAATCCGCGCTTTTCGCGTTCTACATTTATTCTACTTTACATTTACTAGTACTTTTTATTACTGTTATAGTCAGCATCTTCTTTTTTTATACTGTTTTTAACAAATTATTTCAACTCATATTTCAAAGTGAACATACAGATCCATGGTTTTAAACTATATATTCAATTTATTTCTATAACCGAGTTCGTTCTAATTTCAGACAAATCCCTAAAATTAAATTTTGTATTTACATGTTTGCTATGTTGTAAGTGAAATTGGAATCAGCGTCAAATAGAGATAATATTTTCTTTAAAGCATAACATGTATAGAAGAATCTTTTCACATCGAAAGTCAACATTAAGTAATTCTAAATATATGTACAAGAAAGTTAAGATATACTTAAGTCACATCTAGCGGCCGCCTAAGTTTTGCTAAATTGCCAAATCTAAGTACGCTTCTAGAAACGGTCTTAAGTTTTAGACTGTACTTAAGTCCTTCTTAAGCACGGCCTTAGACTTAAGTAGCCTTTATGTTACGACCCCATGGCACCGGCATGAAACATCTTAAGCTTAAGTCGAAATATTTAAAATGTACTAAATTGGTCAAGCACATCAAAATAAAAGTGTCCTTCAATATTGTTTTAAAAAGTGTTTTAATTTGCAAATTTTGAGACTGATTAAATACATAATAAACACTTTACAGGTGATTGAAAATTTGACCTAAGTATAATTTTGTTTCATGATACTGGGGCCTGGGGCTCGTAACATAAAGCTTGCTAAGTTTTTGACTTAAGTAGGGTCGTAAGTACGGTTTAGGCACAATCTTAGGACCTGTCTAAGTACTACTTAAGTATGTCTTAAACCGTAACATAAAGCGAACTTAGGTAGGTCCTAGCTAAGTCAAACTTATGATATAAATATTTCATACCAGTCAACCTATGGTTTTTGATTTAATATAAATATATATTGCTAAAAGTGATTCCGTTAGGGTTATAATTAATTACATATTAATGTTGACGTCCTTGCCTATCGGTTTAAGTCATGATAGATTAGACTTCGTACTAAAATTATAATTATATTCGGAATGTTTGGAAACAAATACCGCACGGTCAGAAAGTGGCGATTTGTGGTTCATTGTAATTGTACGACAATTGTTTTATCACCTGTGATGTTTTCAGTTTACCTTTTGTAACTCTTGTGTTTTGACAAATGTTCACTTACCCTGTTATTATCGCAGACAAGAAAAGAAAATCGACCATCTATCTACTTAAACTTGAAAGTTCAATACATGTTGAATTCCCGTTATGTATCAGGCCATGCATGTCTGAAGCAAAAACTGCAGAAGTTTTATGATATACTCGTTTGGAATTTAATGAAGGATACAAAAAAAAAATCGGGATATTTTTTCGTATGTCTCCACTTATCAGCAACTCTCTCTCTCTCTCTCTCTCTCTCTCTCTCTCTCTCTCTTTATATTAATTCCCGTTTTCAAAGTGAACATACAGATCCATGGTTTATTACTGTGTTCAAATTATTTCTGTAACCGAGGTCCAACTAATTTCAGACGTATCCCTAAAATTAAATTTTTGTATTTACATGTATTTGTGTTGGGAGTGATATTGGAATCAGTGATCCCCCCCCCCAACGAAAAAATAAAATTCTTAAATCAGCGTCAAATAGAGATAATTATTTTCTTTAATGCATAATATGAATAGAGGAATGTTTAAACATCGAAAGTCAACATTAAATAATTCTAAATATATGTACAAGAAAGTTAAGATATACTTAAGTCACCTCTACTGGCCGCCTAAGTTTTGCTAAGATTGCCAAATCTTAGCACGCTTCTTGTTACGGTCTTAAGTTTTAAGCTGTACTTATGTCCTACTTAAGTACGGTCTTAGACTTGAGTAGCCTTTATGTTACGACCCCCTGGTCCAAAGAATGTGCCTAAGTCCTACTAACGACCCTATTTAAGTCAAAATCTTAGCAAGCTTTATGTTACGAGCCCCAGACCTCTTAACATAGGTCTGGCTTTAGTCAGATTGCCACACAACTTACCTCGTCTGGGCACGCCATTACAAATAAACTCAATTATTATTTTTTTCTATTTTTCAATTTGAAAATAATATGATCTCATTAAAAGAAATAGATAAAACATTTCATTACGGAAATCATACCTCCTTCACTTCTTTGGTACAAGCATAGGAAATATTAAAAATTCCATTATGTTGTTGAAGCAGAGTTTTATTGCACGTCTTCTTCAAAATGGTAACTCTACTGTTATTGTGGATTCCAAAAATGTCTATTCCTTCACTCTCACGACATCCTGTGAATAAAAAAAATGATTTTGAACAATTAATTGCAAAGGGCATTTTTGTTATTCTGATTCTACTTATATTGTATGTTCTTCAAATAGACTTTATAAATACTAACAAAATTGCATGTAAATGTACATAAGTATGTCATACTGAAACTATAATGAGGATGCATCCAGTCAGCAAGCACCTGACCGGAGATCTAAAAGAAAGAAAAAGAAATGTATGAATAGTTGTAAAAATGTGTTTCTTTATTACTAAAATTAAAATAGCAACTTATTTATGTTATTGTATACGAGATATGTTATTCACAGAATCACTAAGCAGGACAAAATGTAGAATCTTAACATCTATTCATGAGTGCGATCAAAATGTTATTGAAAGATATATGGAGATAACGAACAGTATTCAATATCAAAGTCCATATAACATTGACATTCTTTCATAATTTAAAACGGGTTTTTTAAAGAGGCATTTCCCCATTCCTGAACCATTGCAAACAGCTGATACTAATGATGATAATATAAATACAGACTGCTTTAACTATGCCATATTTATTTATAGATAATAAACACGTATAAAAATGCTGCATAATCTAATAATATAATTCAAAATAAATTCAATTTAAATCTTCCTTTAGTGTTAATTAAAATGAAGATATACTTTCTCTGCTAAATTTTTTTTTCAAAAAGAAATATTTTATATATTAGAAAAAAGTATTAAACACTGAGAAAGAATATGTGTGAATTCTTTTTAAGTTTTAAGTGATTTTCTTTGCTTAAATATATTTGCATATATTTTCTTCTTGATTTGTTGTATTTCAGCATTGTCTCTTATTTTGCTAGATTTTATCTATAAATCAATAATAAGGTGTATCTTTTGTACAGTCATCATGGTTGTTTCCTCTTCAAGTGTCAATTATTTATACCTAAATCTGTTACTTTGTTACGTGTATATGTACAGAGGCATCAATTATTCCACATCATTACTAGTTTTATGATGTTCTCCATGATTTTTTTATAACCACAAGTTGTACATGTAGTTGTCAGTGCAATTGACACGTGTATGTATCGTCATTACTTTATAATGTTAAACAAATAAAGAAGCAGCTAAACCGTTTCATGAATACACTGTATCAGCGCATTTTAAACATTTTCTTAGCATTATTATTTCCTTTATAGAAGAAACTATCAATCTTGTTTTAAAATACATAGTTAATGTTTCTGTAAGCAATGGGGTTTCCCCGCGATGTACATCGAACATGCTTTTTTTCCTGCCTGATTGTATTCTCTCTTCCAAGCGGTGATTAAAAAATAATTAAAGAAATTAGAGAAAAAAATAGTAGAATCTTTTAAATACATCCTCTCAAAAGGATGAAACTCATTTAGAAAGTGTAGATTCAATTTTGTTCAACCCCGAGGGTACATGTAGAGTGGGAACATATTGAACGAACAGTTTTATATAGGACAAACTAGGAAAAATCAGATTGTGTAGAATCAGGTTTGTTAAAATCATAACCCCTAGGGCAAGGATGCGACCACAATGGTGGATCGGAAATTTTAATAAATCTTCTTCTCAGGCAAAGAAAAACCCCGTTTGGTTACATTTAAGTAGTGTAGTTTTTTTTGTACAAATAATGAACATTCTGGGAAGGTTGGAGTTGTAATTGTAAATCAAAGTCTATAATTCAGAATCAGTAGCCTAAAGAAAATATCTTCTTTGCAAAAATGCAAATTCATGATTAGTCATTTTGATATGGAAGCATTCCAAGGTAGTATAGATTTAAATTGATTACCCCCGGGGATATGGTCGGACAACAATGGGAAATATAAAATTTTACACAGGGACAAATAGAAAATTATACATGTGGCGGATGTTTTTTAAAAAATCTCAATAACAATAAATTCCCACAGGATGAAAAGCCAGGTTTCCCAAATTTGGAAACCCGATGGAAACATATGGGAATCGTGACATCAGTAGTTTCCATATAGTTTCCATTTTATGGAAACCACATAGTGGTTTCCACTTAGATTCCCAACATGGAAACAATCAACCTGTGACATGAAAGCATCATCGGATAGTTTATAATTAAAGCTATCCTCGTGTAAAATATGATTTCGCCTAGGCAACGAACACAGATGGGACTCTGGGCCCCTTGTTCCAAAATCATTTTCAAAATCCAGCCATCTGAAGGAAAAATATAATAATTAATAATAATAATAATAATAATTATAAAAACAACACTTATAGACTCACTTTTAATAAGCCTTCAGAAACCGTTAGTTTGTCAAATCCTAATATCGTGAGTAGGATGGGACCTAATGGGCAAGCAAAGATCAAAATTGGGAAAATTTTTGAAAATGTTTACACTTTAAGAATATAACAGAAACAGTAAGTCGGGTGAGTGTTGTGTCTAATGAATCTCATGAATAAATAGCTAGCAATTAATTTAAGACAAAAAGGACCAATACAGCTCAACAAACGTTTTAAGCTCACATGGTTTTTCGCACAAATTAAGGTCACATTGTTGTAATAAAAATTATCATTCTCGAACTGCAGTAAAATGGCACAAACCTTCGTGTATTTTAAAAAGTTTCCAAAGTGGATGTTTTAAAGAAAAATTTATAAATTAATGGTAGGATGGTTTCGACTATACGATTCTATCATTGGTTTTTAAAAATTCTTTAAAACAAGCTTTCCTACTTCCCATGTAGTTGCAATTTTTAAATTTTCTTCTTAAAGTGTGAGTATTTTTTTTTATAAAAATCTTTGCTCATTTACCATACTCCTCTTGGTTTTTGTCGAAATTTCACACCGAAAAGGGATTATATTGCTAAAGGAAACCACACTAAAGGGTAGGATAATAAAGTATTGTTTATTTTATTGAATAGTAGATCCCTTCTATGTAAAAGATTTTTCTTCTGCATTCACGGTCTGAAAAGTTAAAATTTTGCATTTCATGATTCTAGATTTTAGAAGTTGACTCTTAAACATCCCATCTTATTAACATAGAAAGCAGTCCAACAGATGAAAATTACTATAACCAACCCGAGTTTAATAGTCAAAATGTACAGAAATTACAAGTTACAGTAGCTGAACCGTACCCATGTCCACGTTTCTGCCAAGAGCTATTGCTTTCAAAAGAATGGATAAAAAGACAGTCACTATTTGCAAGAACTACAAAAATTCTAATGAGAATAGTTATAATTTTTCAGCCAGGAATATATATTGATTGATTGTATATTGTTTAACGTCCCTCTTGAGAATTTTTCACTCATATGGAGAAGTCACCGATGCCGGTGAAGGGCTTCAAATTTAGACCTATACTCGGCACTCAGGGCCATTGAGCAGTGAGGGTTCTTTATCGTGTTAACGCCTACCGTGACACGGGACCTACGTTTTTAAGGTCATATCCGAAAGACCCGTGACTTTCACTTCTAGTGCCGAGCGCTTGGAGAAGGAACAGTCACTACCTTTGTTTACGTCTTAGGTATGACGCGGCGCCGCGATCGAGAATCGAACCCGGGCCTCCCGATCACGAAGCGAACGCTCTACCACTAGGCTACCGTGACCGGTGCCAGGAATATATAAAAGTCATACCAATTGATTTGTGTGAATAATGTTTCAGTAAACGAAATAAAACTCAAATTATCTAAACAAATACTTTTAAAATGTAATTTGTTGTCTCGATACACAAAATTATATCAAAACAGTGTGACCTTAATTTGTGCGAAAAACAATGTGAGCTTAAAACGTTTGTTGAGCTTTACATTATCTGGCATTCTAATCATTGCCTTTTTTAAAAGGTAGTACATGAAAAAAACACCGATGGCTTCTATTTGAACTTATTTCTTAAAAAAATAAAGTGAAGGAGAACAAAATAATAGTACTATTCTTCACAACAATGAATGATTCTTGTAAGAAAAAAAATAAGGCAAGTTATTTTCCGCTATATTTTGTAAAAAAAAAAATTAAAAAAAAAAAAAACAGAATTTTTTATATTGGTGATTTGTAAGCTTAATTTTTAAAATGTACTTGCGCTATTTGAATGCAATAAATAACATGTAACACTCTGTTATTTTATGCATTGTAACGTTTGGTTCATAGATAGTACAGGGCTAATATTATACTATATTATACTATATATACATTACTATATTATTGACACATAAATAAGGAGTTTCCATTCTTTATGTGCTTTAAAGTTTCTATATCAAAAGGCCAAATATCAAATATTGTGATGCCATATCTACCGTATCTATGAGGTTTTTTTGCCATTGATTTTTATCGCCAAAATATCTGAAACCACTGGTTCAAACTTCATTTTTACACATGTAATTCTAGAATCAATTTGAATTATTCTGTTGAATTTTTGTAAAATTTGAATGATACGTTTTTCTTACGAAAACTTTTTGATATTTACATGCGAAATTTTTTTCCGACACTAGCGTATCAATATAACGTACTGAATTTAAGGAACAATATGTTGTCTTTATAAACAGTATTACACAAATTTGCAATAGATCAATTAATAATGTTGAAATAAGACTCATTCTCAAGTCGAATGTCTGATTTTACAATAATAATAATAATAATAATAATAAATACTTTATTTGAAGAAGGTAACCTGGTCAGTGCATGCACTATTCTTCCCCAGGGCCTTCTATATATATCAAAAACAAAAAATATACAAAATACAATTCATTGAATTATATATAATAGTAATATGTTTAAGGAATTACAATCATAAGATTATGAATAAAGTGTCCATGTATAGTTAATTAACAATCATAATTTATTTATAATATACAATATCGAAACCTTATTGTCCTCAAATAATTGTGCGGCAGCTGATGATGTAATTTTCTATATTACGCTTAAATATTTGTAGAGATTGAGAGAGTCTTATGTGTTGGGGAAGTTCATTCAATAGTAGTCCGAAAAATCTGACGTTTTTCTGGCTTTTTTACGATTTTGATATTTTACATGCCAGGAAAACGTCAGAACCGGCGCCATTACGAAAACTGGGAAATCGCCGCCTCCAACCGGAGGCGGCATTCAGAGGTTGATTTTCGATACTTGTAAACCGAATTAAATCCTGAATTCACATATTATCAATAGTACAGCATCTTAATATCAATTCTCTATAAAAATCAAAATTTTAAATAGGGTCGTGGACATGACATGTCTCCGATTTAGCTGAAATTCACACCATTTACTACAATTGGCATGTCTTTAATAAATATGATGTTAAAGTCTAACTTTTCAATTTGGTTGCCATGGTAACAAGGATGTTATATTTAGAACCCTCTGATTCAGCAAATTTTGCTCTGTTTTAAATTAAATTTGTGCACATTCAATTAATTAGTAAAAATTCACATGAAAATTATATAATGTGAGCTCATATAACTTAAATCTGAGAAATTAATTTCATT
>PRKT01001394.1:30899-41272 GCA_003671525.1 Saccostrea glomerata | reverse complement strand
ATTTCAATTGTTTTGTCTGAGGCATAAAGTTGTAAATTTGGATTATCTAATTTTGATTTTCTTTGATGTGTTCCCATTAACATACATTTTGTTTTATCTACATTTAAAACCATTTGATTTTGAGCACACCACTTCTCAATCTCACAAAGATCTGAATTTAGTGTATTTTCTAAACATTATTACTTCTGCATTATTATTATTAGAATACAGTTACATCATCAGGAAACATATCAATAATTGAATTGTTTACATGTAATGGAAGGTCATTTATGTACAATAAAAATAAATGTTGACCCTTGTGGCACTCCTTCTGTGACGGGTAGAATATTGGAGACACATGATCCAAATTTAACATACTGGGTCCTATCGTAGAGATATGATTTAAACCACTTTATAGCTGTTTGGTCAATTTTGTAATGGGTTAATTTCTCTAGAAGAATATCATGATTCACTAAATCAAATGCTTTACTAAAATCTATAAATGTAATACCGATTAGTTCACAACGATCCATTGCAGTAAGCCAACTTTCTGTTAGTTTTGTAAGTGAAGTTTGACAGGAATGGAGTTCCCTAAACCCCGACTGAGATTGTGTTAGTAGATCAAATTCATTAGTGAAATTTTGTATTAGCTTAGCTTTTTCGATCAATTTAGATATAGTTGGTAGAATAGAAATAGGACGATAATTATTCGGGTCAGCTTTGTCACCTTTCTTAAAAATAGGTGTCACTTTGGCTTGTTTTAAATTTGTCGGGAAAATACCACTTACTATGCTAGCGTTAATAAGATGGGTTATAGGTTTACATATATATTTAGATGTGACTTTCAGAAGACGCGGCCCAATAAAGTCAATGCCAGCTGATTTATTGATATTTAGATAATTTTACATGTTAAAAACTTCACTTTCCTCAATTTGATGAATACTAAACAAGGTTTCCTCATCAAGCTTAGACCTAACAAAATTACAAAATATATTAGGATCATAATCATGTTTTGGCATATCCAAAAGAAGCTTGTTAGAGACATCCGTAAAGTGGTTATTAAAAGTATTTGCAATATCCTGTAAATTGTCAACAATTTCCCCATTAGAAGACACATGAGATGGAGTTGTATTCTTAAGATTATATGTTAATTGATTAAGATAGTTCCACATTTCGTTGGGATTTGAACTCTGCTCAATCGCTGTTTTCGGAAGTCTGATAGGGCATATATATTTCAAACTATGTGGTCAAAAATGTTTGGTTGAATTTCTTTCATATCATATATAAAGAGAGATTTTGTATCCTAGAACAAAAGAAGAAGGTATGGTTTTAGCTTTATTGCGCCCTAAAAATGTAATGACATCAAAAACTTCTGAAACTGGCTTAAATATTAGTTAAATAAATGACTCTGACAAATCAGGAAAGAATATGGCATGAAGGTTTACCATTCTGCAAATATCACGTCATTAATGTGAAGCATTTCTCTATTTTCAACAGAAAAAGCCTCAAAATGGCACATTTCAAGGGTGATTTTCTTTTAGAAAACAGTGTCCACAGCCGTTGCCCACGTTAATCTTTTGATATTTTGTGCAAAATTCAATAACAAATCACATATCTTAAGATCTTTGTGGGCGATGCCTGTGGACAATGTTATCTGAAAGAAAATTCCATTGAAAATTGATGTCTTCTGCAACTTTTTAAGAAAATACGGGAAAATGCACATGTTTATGACGTCATAATTAGCATTTGAAAACACATGTGAGAAAAATGACTTGTATGATTTTTCTGCATTGAATTTCAATTATTCAAAAAGCATGAGTTTTCAACTTTTACTTCAGTTATATTTTTTATTATTAGAAAATCACAGGGCAAAATTTGTATGGAAACCATACCTTCTTTTTTCAAATTTTCAGGAAAAAAAATGAATTTCACGACAAATTAGTTGGCATTCCTACAATAGGCAATTAAAATCGTAGTTTACTTTATACATGTAAGTTACCATTGCATGAAGTTATTTAAATAAGCATGAAGATAGAATAATTAATTATGATATATATTGTATTGACTACCAATACAATGCATCAAAAATATCATTTTATATTTATATGAAATATTTTTCATATGTTTATACATTTTTTTGTTTAAAATATTCTGATTAAATAAATAAATCTGTGCTAAAATATCAATAATACTTACTGCTAAAAAACAAGAAATTGCCACCAGAAGTTTCATTACATGTATGTATGATCTGCATAAAAAAGGTTCTATGTTAAACTTAGTCAAAATAATTATGCATGTACAAATTTTCTCCATCAATTTATCATTAATTCAAAATTTCTGATTTCACTAAGATAAAAAACATCTTTATCAGATATAAATTGAAACAAGATGTGTTAATTGTGAAACACTGATCAATGTCCCCGTATAGCATCTTCCCAAGTCAAGAGTTTCTGATCCGCTCCGCTCCACATAAACCTTTGACCGAATAGGCTAGGTTTGACGGGGTTTACTGTCACTCCATCTAGTGAGATGACATATATTTAAGAAATAAAGTCAGCGTTTTCGTGAATGTTGCGGAATAACCTCCGAGGTCGAGAAATGTTGTTTGAAAGATAAAAGCCGAGGCGTTAGCCGAGGCTTTTATATTTCAAACAATATTTCGAGACCGAGGAGGTTATTCTGCATCATTCACGACAACAAGGACGTTATTTCTATTCTACCAAGAACGATTAATACGGCTGATCGTTTCCTCTATAGAGAAACGAATTAGGTCACCATGTCTCGATTATGCTGTTCCATTTAACACCAGAGGTCAAATTTGTTTGCTTACCTGTGTATAGAATGCAGACGATTTGCGCTTTCGTTACATTAAAAATAGCCTTTTTAGATTACAAATTTGTTCGTTATATGTATTGATCAGTCAGAATGAATATACAATAACAAAATCATGTTCCTGTTTTACTGCTAAAATCACGTTGTTTAATGTGTAGGGAGGTCCGTGGAATAGCCCCGCTTAGCTTTAAAAACCGACATTCATCAGCAACTTGATGCAATTTACAGTCAGTGTTTATATTGCAAAAGACGACACATCGATGCGGTCTAAACAAGTATTACATTCTACAGCCAAAAATGCATTTGAATTGTTCAGATTTGATACGTGTTTCTCTTCTGATAATTTTTTGATGACGTTCGTGATTTATTGGAGAATAATGTCCGGCGGTTTCCTTTGATGTTTTGAATAATCGTGGTAGAATGAACTCTACTGACCTCTGCTATTGGTCAATCAGAGTAAACGAATTCAACAGTGAATTCGAGATAATATTGGAAGTTGGTAATAAATTAAATATAATTCAACTAAAAAGCTGAGACAAACCGAACAATGATTTTGATTGCTTCATTCAGACTTGCATGAGGCCAATCAGAGAACGCATTTCTAACCCCGTCAAACCTAGCCTATTCGGTCAATGGTTTATGTGGAGCGGAGCGGATCAGAAACTGTTGACTTGGGAAGATGCCGTATAGCAGCCTATGGCGAATGTTAAAATATTTCTCATGCGAGCAAAACTTCAAAAGTCAATGTCAAAATGTCGAAAAAGTCGGTATTGAAATTAAAATTATTTGGAATACACACGTGGAATATGAGATCATTATTAATAAATGTTTTAAAAAATTATGGCCTAGATTAAAGGTTTGTTCAAACTTGGTCAAACTCCAAGTTCAAATAGTCAAAATTACTTATACCAATTGTTTTTTATCACAATGAATAATTATATGAAGTTTTAAAGCCCTACCATCATCTGTTGAAAAGTTATGGCATAAGGAAAAGTGAAAATGCTCAAGAAAAACATTTGTGAAATGTGGAAACCAAAGTCACTTTCTCTAAAAAAAAATATGGACAAATTTAACTTGTTAATTTTAGGGGACAATGCTGCACAAACACACAGACAGTCGGACGGACAGAATGAAAATTAAGTACCCTGAATTCTTGACATCTAACTCCAAGTACATCTGTCTTCTATCCGATCAAAACTTTTGATTCTACCAGAAAACGTTTTGTAATACAGTCAAACTTGTCTTAACGGCCATCCTAAATTAAAGCCACTCGCGATCAGCAGCCACTTTCAGTTTCCCCCGACGAGTTTTCCTATATTTTAACTGGAATAAACGGCCACCTGTGTAATGCGTTCAGCGGCCATAATAATCATAACCCACAGCCATATTGACACTGTATAAAATTGGCGGTCATTCCGTCACTTGTTCTACTCTGTTACATCAATGTGTATATGAAATTTAAAGCAAAAATAATTTGCTTTTTAATAAGTATATTCGTCGTTTTATTAATTTATTCAAAACAATTAACACATCCTGCAACATATTTATTCAAAGGCATACAGAAAAACACACAATTGTTTCAATTTAAAGAAATGTATTTTTTACATAGTAAACCATTTAGATGTATATTTACAAAGTAAACTATCTAGATGTATATTTACAAAGTAAACTATTTATATGCATATTTAAAAAAATGTACAGACGCTAGCTACATATAGAGACAAAAATTTAGGGGGAAAAATGATCCTACACACAATTAAGTCAGTGCTTTTTATTTACATAGCGTACAAGTAGAAATTTTTACGAGACGAAAATTTAGTGATTTGTCCTTAAAATTGGTATCATTTATTTTTAGCGAGGTGTTAATTTCGCGATTTTAAAATGCACATTAAAGAAGCTATAAGAAATAAAACGCAATTAATTTTTAACGATACTCAATTTGCATTTGGGGGTTTTCGGCACCCTCGATCGCTAATAATGCCAAAAAATAAATCCTCGCTAAAAATTCTACTTATACGGTACAACTCATTATTTGTTATGCATTTTAAATTAATTGCTATAAAGTCCGAGATATCTGTCATTTTTAATTTTTTTTTCATACTTTTGATATTTTAAAGGGTGTTAAGAAAGTTCGTTCTGTTTGTAAATTTAGGAAAAATAATTGATAAAAACAATATTTCTTTTAGAAATTTATTTTGGTTAAACTCTCCAATAACGTTTTTATCGTTAATTTATAAAATGTACAGTCCGGTGAAAATATTGTACTATACCTTCAAGTTTTGTTTTTATTTCGTGCGTTTAAAAGTCTTGAAAGCTCTACATGTATGTCAAAATTTGGAGTGACGGTTTCCTTTAGGATATTGGTTAAAACTAGAGGAAATGTGCTATTGATTAATTGTGTTTTCGGCATTTAATTCTGTTCCCATTGGTTGAAGACGACGAATTCCACGTTTTTATAATGGCACTAATTCTGACGTTTTCATGGCACGTAAAATATCATGATCGTGAAAAAGCCCGGAAAACCTCAGATAATTCAGACTATTTTTTTTAGAATTCCAATGTAGTTCTAAGTTGCAATGATTTGATAATTTTGCTTTGGCTTATCAGGAGAAAAATTATGAATCGCCTAGATTTTCAAAAATGATTTACCTTGAACAGTGTTATCTCGAACACATACTGACAAGGAAGTTATAATTAATCTTTAATCTCAATAGATTGCTGCAGTTTTTGTCAGAAAAGCCTTCTTAAAATTAAATATGTTTAAGAAATGAATGCAAGTAGCCGCATCTTAAAAAAAAATCCGAACATCTTTATTCAATCCGCAATATTTTTTTAGGAAGCTTTTAGCCATGATCTCTTCTATATATATTGTACTAGTAGTAGTATGTACGGGACATGCTGTTTTGGATTAACTTGAAACCAGTTTTAAATCTACGCCTAATGCTATACATGCTATCAAACAAAGTAATGTGAGAAATAACCCAGGAAATATCATCATAAACATTTTTTATCTTTTGCTAAACGATTCATCTTCTGATAGATTTATATGCGAAGGATTTCATCTATAGGGTGACGTTAAATGAAAATTGTCTTGTCCTCTCGCTCAAAATGAATAATACGTTTGGAATTTATTAATGTAAACCCGTTATCTTATCTACAAAGACAGTATCTGTCATGGGGAATTCTCCGGAAACCTGCATTGACTTTGACTGATTTGATCAAAAACAGGAAAAAATAGTTTTAAATGCCACGTAAAATCAGATAATGGAGACTGGTTTTTAAAATCAAAATTAACCATGTAAAATATCTTTTATTTGTCCATTATACTCTTAATATATATCTACAATAATTTGATCTTAGTATTTATGCTTTATGATCAAATTCTGTACAAGTCTCACGTAGTATTTTGAAAAAAAGGTTAAATACACGAAAGCAGTAGTTTAGAGGGGTCGCCAAATGGAATTTTTCCCCAAGGAAAATCACAATTTTATTTCAAGATGAGCCTCTCTTCAAGAGAATTCCAGAATTGTTTTCTTACCTTCTGCACATAAGGGTAACAATTTTTTTTCCGACACAGAAATTTTTTTTCTCTCAAGAAGAATAAACTATATTATATTTCAAAAGCTACATTGTTCAAGAATTTTTTTTTGAATTCAAGAACTGTATTGAACTGTTTGTTGACATTTTCTTAATTTTTACCAACTAGTTTTCTATAAATATGTGAAGCTAAACAGGTATCAGGACCTAACGAATTCTTCTTCTGAAGTTTTGCAAATCTGCGTCATATTGGGAAAAGATAGAAAGAGAAAAAAAAATCTCCCCAAATAAAATAACGTAATTGAAAAGAGAAAAAAAGAATGGCTTAAAGTTAATCTTTCAGCGACTTTCAGAGGTATTATACATGCAGTCAGACAGAAACAAAATAGAAATACCTGTGCCCCAAACGCCTATTACAATCCCAGTCTTAAAGACAGAAGCTGAAATAAATTTTGAAGGTCTGATAGAAAGGAAGAAAAGAAAATAATGATATGACTTGAAGGAAAATGACCTTACCTTCTTCGCTAAAAAATCAGGAATAACTGTACTTAATGTTAACACGTTATTTTATCCACACGGAGATTAAATATTTATCTGTCATAGGAAATTCTCTGAAAACCTAAAATGACTAAGTCATCTTATCCAGCATAAGCGAGTACCAGTATATTTGATAAAAAGTTATGTAGGACGCATATCTGATATTCGAGGATTTTAATAAACATGATCGTGAAATTCAGTTTCATGATCACATTTTGTCCAACGCTCAATTCGTATTTCAATAAAGAAAAAAAATATTTTAAATTCTCTACCGCATGATTTGTATTATTTTAGTGACTAATGGCAATTCTTTATTCATAAAATAGGATATTTAATTTGCTATATGTATTAAATACAGATACAGTGAGTATTTACTTCTGTTTGGTTAAAAAAAGGGTTTCTTAAAGGAAACAGTAAAAACTCTTAAAGCGATGGACCAATTCGATCGCTTTGTCTTCTATGAAGACACTAGTAAGCACGGATGCAGACGGGACACAACTACATGTATCTGCAGATCTACAGATCAAGAATAAAAAATTAAGATTTATTCCGATCTGTCAAAGGAGTATCTTTTTCTTTGGGAAACTACAATCCTGCAGATAGGGTTGGTATTCTTCGTGCTCGCTCCCCCTTAAAGAGAAATTAATTTTTTTGACTGCGATTACTAAGCGACAACACGGAAATCTCACTGTGCTCATTGCACGTCCATGGAGTTGGCGAACACAATGCAATTTCAAGGCATAAATTACATAGAATTTTTCCGATTCAGGAAATGTTGATTTAGTATAACATAAAAGAAGACTCTTAAATTGTTCCCACAGACTCCTTGGTAAAAAAAATATTATATTTTAACAGCTTTTTAACAGCTATTATGTTCTTATGCTTAAAAAATCAAAAACTATATGGAACAGTTAAGTAACATTTTTTCAATATTCTCCAAGAAGTGTGACTTTATCTAGCATAAAGTTTTGTAAATATAAACACATATCATTGCATTTAAATTTCGTAAGGGTTTTTTAAGCAAAGATAAATGTTATAGATTTTGGAAGAAAAATGTGTTAAACATCCTTAATGTTAAAATCTAAACTCTCATGAACCTTGTTTTTACGGTCATATACATCGAAAGTACGGTTCTTTAATTGTCGATTATCACGATTGAATAGAGTCCTGTGCTGATGTTTTGCACATAAGCGTCACTATTACATTCGTGTAGGAAAAAAATTACCAAAAAATACTGATCGAAAATTACACTATGCATTAGAGAAGGAAAAGTTTTACTTAAAACTTTTAATCACTTTCAGAGATAGAATGTAATATACATCCAATCATAGAGAAGAATGGAAAAAAAAAAACACAGAAATTCCTGTGAGCAGACCTAACGTCTCAAGAAATTCTAGTCTTGTACACTGTAAATAGAAGCTGAAAGAAATAATAAGGATCTAGGGAAGAAAAGAATACGAGATACAAGGGTGGCATAAATTAAAATTACCTTAAAAATCAAGAATGACATGAGAATTTACTAAATGTAAACACGTTATCTTATCCACGAAGAGATTAAATATTAATCTCTCATAGGAAATTCGACGAAAACCTGCGATGACATTCGACTGATTGATATTTTAATAAGAGGATGAGCGACTACAGTATTTATGATTAAAAGTTGTTAAGGTCACATATCTGATATCTGCGCATTTTAATTCACGTGAAATTAAGTTTCATGATAAAATAATGTGTCCAACTCTCAAATCGAATTTCAATGAAAAAATAACATCTGAAATCCTTTACAGCAAGATCCCTGTGTATTATTTTAGTGACTTGTGGTAATTCTTTTTC
Source organism: Saccostrea glomerata (assembly GCA_003671525.1). Classification (NCBI taxonomy): domain Eukaryota; kingdom Metazoa; phylum Mollusca; class Bivalvia; order Ostreida; family Ostreidae; genus Saccostrea; species Saccostrea glomerata. The sequence goes on along the minus strand of PRKT01001394.1, from coordinate 32,554 downwards.
ATAAACTAGGATATTTACCGTGCTTTTGTACTACATGTAAATACAGATACAGTGAATAATTACATGTATCTCTGCTAGGCTAAAAACTGTAGCTTCTAAGGTCAACATAAATAAACATTTATTGGTACAATAAATTGTTTTATATACAAAATTTTATAAAACTTATAACTTATGTATTTTTTAAATGTAATCATTACCCTTTCGGATGCTCCTTGCATTTACGGCTAGATTTTATAGTTTAGACCAATCAAATGAAGTTTTACGTATCTCGTAGTTAATTTACTCTAGCCATTTTTAAGCGGTTAGCTTCGCTAACCGCTTTATGGCATGTGTCCAGTTTATATCGACACCGGAATCTTCCGTAAGGCGCTACCTATCGACAACGGAAACTTCAACAAAGCCTCTACCTAGTACCTATGATTTGTTTCTATAACACATATAACATATGTTAAATAAAATCAAGACTATCAAAACAGCATAATCTTTCGGTTTTTAATTTTTTTCTGATTTTGTTTTTCAATGAAATAAATTTATAATTGTTGTATTTAAAAAGTTTATGTATAGGAGCATTTGGTGTTGAGATTAAATTTCCGTGACATCAGCTGAAGGCGATCGGGCCCTGTGATGAAATTCAAAGTCAGCATGAAGTTTAGCTGATAACATTATCAACGCGTTAGATTTAAACTTTAGGAAGAAATGTATAGCGAGAAATATCATATTTGAACCCAATGCTACACGAAAACCTGTAGGCATATCCGATTTATGTGTTAAATTGAAGCCTAGTCGAACAGGTGGTCAAAATGACGTTGCACACGTTGTGTATTTATATATAGAGGGGATATAATGTTTCGATATTTGTCTAATTTAGAGACTTACAGATAAAAATCCAGGTGTCTGTGATTAATTATAAGGCACCCCTCATGAACAATAAATATTCGACCGAATTATGCTACTGGGCACAGGGAGGAGGGGTTAATTACTGGCTAAAGGGGTTGAAGGTTATTACCGGCGGCAAAACATCGGAGAATCTCTCGATCGAGTTTCATTTTCCAAAATATTACGGCATCCCTTTAACTAACTTAAGTAATAATAGTACACGAAGAAAGCCTTTATATAAAAATACTGAATACATCATTCTGTAAATTGTACAGTTATGGATTACTTCCATAATGTTTTCTTCTCCTTTTTTTCTCAATTGAAATTATTTAAAAGATGATAAAAGCTTTGTTTCCAGGGATAAATTCTGTACTCAGTCTAATTATTACAAACGATTTTAAACGATCATATTTTTATTTAAAAAAAAAATAATGGGAGCCTGAAAATATTAAAATTAATTTAAAAAAAAAATGAAAAAAAAAATTAATCGGCATTGGATCCTTTTCTAAAAATCAGCCAATATAAAATATGCACAGAAAAAAGATGCATGAAAAATCTGGACAATTAGCACAAAATGAAAATTATATCAAATGAATGATTATTTTTGAAAGTTTGCGAAATTCCTGTGCAAGGTATAAGTTGTAAAAATACTTTTTAAATTTGAATTTGTCAAATTTGTTAATTATCATTTTGAGCCTTTGAGAAGAAATAAAAATTAAAATACAGATGCTTACAGGCATATTGATAGAAATTCGCATACTTGTTTTTAGTAAAAAAAA